>AWUE01023145.1:0-20533 GCA_001974825.2 Corchorus olitorius
ATTTATTCAGATCTGTGGTAAAATCGTTGTATTCCCTTTCTTTTGGGTGCCAAGGAAGAGATCTGTCCGATGGATCAATCACTTGATCATCGTTGATCAAAACTTTTTGTTTGGAAGAACAAGCGACAACGAGGGGGTGATGGGCGTGATAGCGAGACATCAACATGATTCACGACAGGCGTTTTGGATTTCCAAGGAAGATCCAGTTCTTCAGGTGCAAAAAGTAATCGATTATAAGGTTTTACTGAGATTTGATGTAATGAGGGATGATATTCCTAAAATTATTGTAAAATCAGTTATATGAATGAAAGTTATCTATTTTTCAAAAAAAAAAAAGAATAAAATATTGAAAAAGTAAAAACAAAGGAGAAAAAGAAAAAGCCAACAAGACAGCCGTGGCCCGTCATATATGGGCCTTGGTTTGGTAATGAAATGATGCTGCGAAGATAACGCTGAATTTAGGGTTAGAAGGGAAGACAAAAGACGAGAGAACCTATAGCTGAAGGCCGACAACCAAAGGTTTTTCCTTGGGAGCTCGTGAAACACTTTTGCTTGGTTCCAAGGGCAGCTTCATCTCCTCTTTTTCTCAGATATGGGTAAGCTCAGTTCTGGTAATCCTCTTGCTTTCCTGTTCTTCTTTCGCCGTTCGATGATTGATAGCGGAATGGCTCTCTCATCTTGCCAATTACAGTCTTGTTTTAATTCTTGTGCTACTCTAAGCAAAAATGTTGTTAGGGGATATGGAAGAAATTATGATTGTTTTGATAACGTGGATGATGCTGTTACTTTCTTTAATCTGATGATTGAGAGTTACCCAGGGCCTTCCCTTGTGGATGCTACTAAATCAGTAGCATGTATTGTCGGATTGAAGCAATAATCCACCGCTGTTTCTCTGTGTAATTGGATTGAATGGTTAGGAATAGGGCCTGATGGTTTTACTTTGAGCATGCAATTAATTGTTTTTGCCATTTAGACCAAGTCGATTGTGGTTGCTCTGTTTTGGGGAAAATGCTCAAGCTAATCTTGTTGAAACTTTGTTGACTTTGATTAATGGTCTTTGTGCTAAAAGTTAAGTTTATCAGGCCTCCTCTTTGCTTATCAAGATTCTATTGGTTTTGATTGCAAACAAGATGAACAAAACTAGAAAAGTATTTGGGTTGATGATTAAAAAGGGTTGTACACCTGTTTGTGATCAATGGGTATTTGCATCAAGCCATCAAATTCTTCATGAAATATCTCAAAACGGACTAACCAATAGAGTCACATATAACACTCTTATACAAGGCATTGAGGCAACAAGGGAGACTTTCCACTGCAGAAGAGCTTTTCAAGCAGATATGTGGACTGGTCTTTCATATCAAATGTGCTTTATTTACATATTACATAGCTCAAAGTAAATTGAAAGAGCTTGAAGGTGTTGAACTTCAAGAATATCCATTCATTAATTCCATAGAAATTGATCCTGAAGATGTTTTGATAGTTTTATTTTTGGATCAGAAATGTTCACTTGTGCTGGATGGTTTACGCAAACATGGTAAAACAAAAGAGACAATCAAATGGATTCAAGCAATGCAGAAGAGTTAGTATTCTAATTGATGGCATGTGCAAAGATGGGTTTACTAAAGTTGCAGTGGAATTATTTCACTGACTTTCTATTAAAGGTTTAAACCCTACTATTTACACATACTATAATGATAAATAGATTATAGATTATGCAAGGAGGGGTTGTCAGATGAAGCATACAAGTAATTTAGGATCATGGAAGATAATGATTGTTTGCCTGATAGCTGTTGTTGTAACATGATGATCCGAGGGTTTCTCCGAAAGAGCTATAGCTCAAAGGCAATAGAACTCCTATAGGAAATGCTAGGTTGGGGCTTTTCTGCAGATGCAGGCCCTGCAACACTATTTGTTAATATGTTATTATTTAGTGGAACAGATTAATCATGTGCTGAATTCTTTGAAGAAGTTTGTGTATCAAAGATCTCACTACTTTGTAAAGATATTAGGTTTCTTTATAATCAATTCTACTACTGTAATCATAGTGTTCATTTCTATTTTCAGTTTAATTTAAATTCCCATCTTCAATACTTTCACCACTAATCATTTTTCAGAATATTCTACTCTGTATTTTTGTGCCCATTTCCCTTTTGCAGCTTCTACCTGTATATATCTTTCAATACTGCTTGATTTGGCTGTTTTGTGGGTGGTTAGTACGATGAACCCAGAATCTGAGATGGTTTTGGTATTATTAACCGGATCCAGTTAACATGTGATATGTGTTGATGTTTTTTTTTGGTCAAAAGATATGTGTTGATGTTCAAGAATGCATTTATTTAAGTTAATAAGGACATCTTAGATACTTTATCAGAGTGGAATGTAGCTGAAATAATTTGTTTTAAAATTTATAGTTAATCTTACAAAGCTGCAAGTTTTCATTTGGTATTACCAAATTTCTATATTGTATTTGAACGAAGCAAAAGGCCTGCTTGATTCATTTATTTGAAGCATATCAGCAATTAGTACTTTTAAGTTGGTGTTTTGCAATTGTTATATATCCTTGATGATGCAGCAACATAGACAAGGATGTTCAATTAGCAGAAGGTAAGAAAGGGACAAATAGAAAGATATATGTATCTGCCAGATTTTTGTGATGAACAAATGGGGCACATAAATTCCCAAACTAATGTATCAATGCTATCTTAATTTTGGGGGTTAGGAATCTAGTATGTGGTATAATTACATCTCATGAAATTGAGTTTTATAATTACTTTGATACAAGTGGATCGGCCCACGTTGGCGCGTCGGGCGTTTAGCAATCTACTTCTTTGAACATTTTTCTATTCGAATTAAATTGTTTAATACGTACGAAATTACTATGGTTTTAAATGTGTTGTATCTTTAAAAGACTATACTATTGAGCATATTTAGTAATAAATTAAAAATATTAATTTGTACATGAACATGTAAAATAGTTTCAATTTTATTTCCTCCTCTAAAGTGTGTAGCACTTAAACAAAAATTAAGTTTACTCTCTTTTTCATATGGACATGAAAGACCTGAAGAGAGGTTATAATTTTAGATAATTAAGGGGAATATGATTTATTATAACATTTATGTGAAAGGAAAGAATAATTACAAAAAGGACTTAAGGGCAAGAACTGGCTAGAAAGTAATCTAGGGTCTTCTTAGTAATTTGGCAAGTGAGAAAAGACAGAAAAGGAAAAAAAAAATCAAATGAAGCCTCCTCATCGATCCTCAAAAGGAGCCTTTAGTAAATTCCCTGGGTTTTTCAAATACTATTTAGTATATTTATTATATATATTCATGGATTTGTTGAAAAAGGAAACTGAGTAAATGTCTGAAAACATCTGATGAACAAATTGAAACTGATACAAGTAGTAGGAGTTGAAAGCAGGTCACTCTAGTCTAGGCAGCAAGCCCAGTCTTAAAAGAATGCTTTTATGTCCAATCAACTCTGTGCCTGCCTGTGAGGTTCATCTCCTTTGGACTGCTCTCCACTCTCCAGACCAAGTCTAATAGGGTGAGTTGGCAGCCTCATAAGCCTTAAGTGACTCATCAGCGGCTTCTTTACGATCATCTGCTGCTTTAAATTCAGTCAGCCAAATAACGATAATATTCATCGATGATAGAAAGGATATTATTGCGAGCTCATCTTCAACCCTGTGCCTGTACTCCTTTAACCTTGTCACATCTTTTTTGTTCAATATTCTTGGCCTCCTCCTGTTCAATTGAAGACAATATCCGCCACGACGCCCTTCTTGCCTCCAATCACACTTCTTATATCCCATAGACGCAAGATTGCTCTCCTCCACAGTCAGTTCAACATCCAACTTAATTAGCAACCCTCTTCATGGCTTCAACCATCTCCTCATATCTTTCAGCTTGCTGGGCAAGTCTCGCCAAGTAAACATGCTGTTTCGGAGAGCTTAAAGTTTTACTTAATCGATGGATTTGAGATATGAAAATGGTATTAGACAGAAATTCAAGTTCACTCTTCTTAAAAAGATCCAAGCCCAAGCTCATTTCAATAGGCCATTAAAAATAAAAATAAAAATTGCTTACAACGGGAGGAACGTAATATTGATTTCGGAGTCGATCGAAATCATGGTCATGATCTTCACAACCAATATGTAATATTAGAATAATCGAATATTCTGAATAGAACCAACTTAATGAATGTAATAAATAAGATAGTTTAGGTTCAATGGTATTATGAATTAGTCAGGGTGAGCAATTAAAATTGTTATTTATCATGGAAGCTGATATCTGTATTTGTATCAAGAAAATGGGGATCCAGGCAGGCAGCAGACTAGCAAATTACATGGATCGGGATCAAAATAACGACATGATCTAAGAAGTAAACTTACTAGAGAGATGCACTTCCAAAGAAGGGGTTTGAATTCTTTCACAAGAGTGTGTACTCACCACATGCATTAAAACTCAAATTAGAAAATTAAACATCTATACTATACATACTAACTAGGGAGAGCAGGCAGAGGCAGCCCATCTCTGCTCAGTATATTCACAATTGAAGATGGCAAATATGCCTACGCTGTATGTAAACACACAGAATTTTAAATTCATTTCTCCACCTTCAAACTAAAGCTAGACAGGGACCAAGCTTTCCTCATAAGTGTAAGCCTCGAGAACACCACGATTTCCCATACAATAAATTTCAAGATCTCTATTTTCTTTAGTGTCGAGGTCATAAAGCAAAAATTGTCCAAGAGAAGATTTTACGAGTACCTTATTAAGACCATTCCAGAACCCATACAATCCAACTCTGGAAATCCCATGCAATCCAACTTCAGAAAGAGTTTCAATCTTTAATAGTTTGCTCCAGCTTCGCCCATCATTGTTCAACACCCAAACCACATTATCGGTTAGAATGCTACTATCATCATCATAATGGTAAGTCCACAAGGAGACACGGCATTCATGAGGTAGCGAAAACACCTTTCGACTTGAGCTTTGATCCTCTGGCAAATCTATGAATTGAAAAACTTCATCACCAAAGTGAAATGCAAGGAGGGATTCAGCAGATGTATTTTGGTCTATTGCTTCCCAATAATAAACACTCTTCACACAGGTGCCATGTCTATAGATGAATAGGTCTTTAAGACACTCAACATCTTCCTCTTTTAACGCCTTCCAAGAATTACAACTCACCCTGTAAGTTGCATACTGATTTCCGCTAGGCAAATCAACCCACATACAAATCACTTTGTAATCATTTGATGAAGAATCCCATCCAGACCCAAGAACAGGCAAAATTCCATTTCTCACAATTTCTGTTCTCCTAATATTTCTTGAAATATAGCCAGGGAGAATTCGAAATTCTCTTGTGGCAGGATTCCATAAAGTCATACGAGTAGTGAAAAGATCATACACACAAACTAATCCATCACTGACAGTAAACCGAGATCTATAAATACGGAGATGTTGGGGCTTTTGGGGTAACAAATCTTGGGAAGAGACATGTGTTGGTTCAAAGAACAATCGCAAAACCCTGTCTTCAGAGCCATCATCATGATTATCACAATAAACAAAAAGCTGTTTGTTCTTCTTCGCTTTGCTAATGATAAGATGTTGAGAAACAAACCTGGGATTCTGAAGCAGAGAGGGCCAGGATTTGGCGACGCATTTGAAGCGAAACATGGACTTGACAGGCAACCTCACCAGAATTTGTTTCAGCAAATCATCATGCCAATACCCACTCCCCATTTCTTCTGATTTCTCTTTGCCAGTTTCCCTAACTACAAAATCTGAATCTAAGATGATTAAAACAAAAATCAACTAGTCGGCGAGAGTTATATATCAGGCGTTAAAAGAAGGGAATTCTGATTGGAGGCAAAGTGAAAATGGCGTTTCATATTTGATAAGCCTGGTCTACTCGATTTATGGGCCTGTTTTGAAGGGATTGCTACAAGCAGGCTCAGACATGGGAGTAAATCATTATGGGCCAGTATTAAAATTTGGCACATGGTTTTCCCATTTAAACCTGAACTTAAAAAGTCAACAAAACCAATTTGATCCTTCTTTCTGGGTGTGGTTATTGAATTCTGATGGTCTGGTGAGATTTGAGGATGGTCATGCAAAACCGGGGGGTTTACTCTGTGATACGCATGGTGCTTGGGTTTATGGTTACATGATCAATATTGGCAAAACTAATAGCTTGTGTGCAGAGCTGTGGGGAGTGCGGCATGGTCTTGTCTTGGCCAAAGAAAAGAGAATTCCTAGGTTAATCATGTAGTTGGATGCATCGGTGGTGATATTTTTCTTGAAAAATCAAAGTGGACTCGGTTCACCCTTGCTATACACTTGTTCGTGACTGTCTTGAGTTGATGAAGGGAGATTAGATTGTAGAAATTCAACATATATGCCGTGAGGGTAATCGGTGTGCAGATTTGATGGCTTCTTTAACTCATACTGCTTCATTGGGGATAACTTGGTTCGAGGAACCTCCAAACCAGTTACTCTCTTTTGTTAGTGGAGGACAGACTCGGAACGGTGTTCAGCGACTCTAATTTAGTTTTGATCAATTCTTATGTAGCGAAAAAAAAAATACAAAGGGCATATATATTCTGTTTCTGATTTCAAATGTTAACATCAGTGGCAATTGTTAATGATATCAAGTGAGCTTTGCAGAGGCTTTTGAAGTTTGTTCATTTTCTAATATGGGGGATTATATAAGGTTTGGGTGGACTACTTCTACTTGCTATCTTTCATTTGTAGACATTTTGAATTATTGAAGTGCTCCACGAATAGACAAAACTACAATTGTGTTTATAAATATTAATTTATGCTTACTCACCAATAGCATTTTAGTATTCCTATTACCATATATATATATATATATTATGATGTATATATTACTACTTTTAAAAAATGATTATGATGTGTATATGATTCTTTTTTGTTGCTACTCGTGAATCCCACCCTGTTCATCTCAGGATTCGAACCCGATACCTTCCACAAGAAGTCCCAAGCTTTAACCACTGGGGTGTCGCCTTGGGGACTGTGTATATGAAGTTAATATCTGAAAATCAAATAAGTATAAATTTGTAGTATATAGTAAGATATAGATGGACAGATAAAGTCCATTAATTGGGATTGATAGGTGCAAAATTAAAAAACTAAAAACATGCAAGATAGATTGAAAACAAAGGCATACCATGCCAGGTGCTTTTACTGATATAGTGAGGTTCCTTGAAGCCACTACAGGACATCAGTTAGGTTTCAGATTTGAGTTTAGAAATGGTGAAGTCCTCCTGGCCATTTCCACTCTTGATAAGAAGGCATTCCAACTTGATTTCTCTCTTGGTGAACAACCGTCCCCTGCACTATTCTCTTGGTCATTGGTATTGTATCTCCAATCTTATTGGTCATTTATGATATCTTTGTTGCTCATATCAGTAACAAATCCTCATACTCGAGCAATATTTGCATTGGAGTCGAATCTCCCCTGCCTTCGAAACTAGACGATTGCAAAATGCAATGAATTACAAACTTTGGGAAGTATACTCTGCTAGGGGCTCCTTACATTTGTTGTGTTTGACTACCTAAAGTTGAAATCTCTACGTTTCCAGGGATGTTTTTGTCATCTTTCAAGTACCAAGGAAGATTGGTATCTTTTGATTTAAAGAATTCCTCGCTTGATCGTCCCGGTAACTTCTAGCAAGGATCTTCAATCGATTCTCATAGTTTCAAACTAGTTCTTAGGAGCATTAAAAGTGTTAAAGGTCACTGCATTAATGGCTCTTTGAGGTATGATGTTCTTACATAATTATGCTCATTTTTTGATAAAACCTCTGAACTCAAACTCTTTGATAATTAAGTATCGTCACCCTATTCCTAGATTAGATGATATATTAGATGAATTGAATGGTGCTTGCTTATTTTCTAAGATTGATCTTAATAGTGGGTATCATCAAATTCGCATGAAAGAGGGTGATGAATGGAAAACTGCCTTTAAAACTAAGTTAGGATTGTATGAATGGTTAGTTATGCCTTTTGGATTGACTAATGCACCTGGTACTTTTATGAGGCTAATGAACCATGTTTTAAGAGTTTTTATTGGCAAGTTTGTTGTTATTTATTTTTGATGATATACTTGTGTATAGCCGTAGCCTAAAAGAACATGTTGAACATTTGAGATGTGTTTTAGATGTACTTAGGATTGAGAAGTTGTATGCTAACCTTAAGAAGTGCACCTTTTGCACAAACAAGCTTGTTTTTCTTGGTTTTGTGGTTTCGGCGCAAGGTATCTTGATGAAGAGAAGATCAAAGCCATCAAAGATTGGCCAACTCCAACCAATGTTGGTCAAGTGAGATCATTCCATGGCTTGACTGGATTCTATAGGAGGTTTGTTAAGGACTTTAGCACCTTGGCGGCACCTATAACAAGTGTGATGAAGAAAGATGCACCATTCAAATGGGGAAAAGAACAACAAGAAACATTTGAGATCTTGAAGAAAAAGCTTAATAATGCTCCTTTGCTTGTTTTGCCTAACTTTAACAATGCTTTTGAGATTGAATGTGATGCATCAGGTATAGGAATTGGAGCAGTTTTGATGCAAGGAGGGAAGCCCGTGGCATATTTTAGTGAGAAATTGAATAAGGCTGCATTGAACTATCCAACCTATGACAAGGAGTTGTATGCTCTTGTGAGAGCATTACAAACGTGGAACACTATTTGTGGCCTAAAGAGTTCGTGATTCACACTGATCATGAGAGCTTGAAGTACTAGAAGGGCCAACAAAAGTTGAACAAACGACATGCTAAGTGGGTTGAGTTCATTGAGAGTTTTCCTTATGTGGTGCGATATAAGCAAGGTAAGGAGAATGTTGTGGCTGATGCCTTGTCAAGGAGGTATGTGTTACTTTCCATGCTTGATTCTAAGTTTCTTGGATTTGAGTATATTAAGGAATTGTATGCTAATGATGCTTACTTTAGTGATATCTTTAAAGCATGTGAAAATTCTGGTTTTGGAAAGTATTATAAGCATGATGGATTTTTGTTTAAAGAATCTAGATTATGTGTTCCTTCTAATTCTTTACGTCATATGCTTATAAGGGAATCACATGAGGGGGGATTAATGGGTCACTTTGGAGTTGATAGACCATATGAGATCTTGCATGAACAGTTCTTTTGGCCTAAGATGCGATATGATGTAGGAAAGCATGTTTCTATTTGTATTGTTTGTTTGCAAGCTAAATCTACATCTAAACCTCATGGATTGTATACTTCTTTGCCTATTCCTCATGAACCATGGACACACATTAGCATGGATTTTGTGTTAGGTTTGCCTCGTTCTAGGAGAGGTAAGGATTCTATCTTTGTTGTGGTTGATAGGTTTTTTAAAATGGCACACTTTATTGCATGTTCTAAAACTGATGATGCCATTAATGTAGCTAACTTGTTCTTTAGGGAAATTGTTAGATTGCATGGAGTGCCTAGAACCATTGTTTCTGATAGAGATGCTAAGTTCTTAAGTCACTTTTGGAGAACTTTATGGGCTAAGTTAGGTACTAAGTTGTTGTTTTCAACTACTTGTCATCCTCAAACTGATGGTCAAACTGAAGTTGTTAATAAGACTTTATCTACTTTGCTTAGAGCTTTGATTAAAAAGAACTTAAGAACTTGGGAAAAATGTTTACCACATGTTGAATTTGCATAAAATAGAAGCATACATAGTACTACTGGTTATTCACCTTTTGAAATTGTGTATGGCTTTAATCCTTTAACTCATTTGGATTTGATGAGTTTACCTTTGAGTGTCAAAGTTGACATGGATGGTGAAAGAAAGGCCAAATATGTTAGGGAACTTCATGAGAAGGTTAGAGCAAACATTGAAAAGAAGACTCAACACTACATGAAGATGGCTAACAAGGGGCGCAAAGAAGTTATCTTTGAGCCTGGAGATTGGGATTGGTTGCATCTAAGGAAGGAGAGATTTCCTGAAAAGACGAAATCCGAGCTCTTACCCCGTGGAGATGGTCCATTCCAAGTGTTGGAGAGGATCAACAACAATGCATACAAGCTAGATCTTCCTAGTGAGTATGGTAATGTGAGTGCTACCTATAATGTTTTTGATTTGTCTTTGTTTGATTATAATTCAGATTTGAGGACAAATCCTTTTCAACGGGGAGGGAATGATACGCCAAGGGCTTATCAAGGACATCAAGATGACAATGGAGATCATGGAGATGATGAGCAAGGAGTGAAAGGAAGCATGGAGAAGCATGGAGATCAAGGAGATATCACACAACATGTTTCAAGCACCAAGGAGATGCCAAAGATGCCATTTGATCCATTAAAGATGCCATTAGGTCCAATGACAAGAGCAAGAGCTAAGAGATTCAAGGATGCATTATTGGGTCTTGTTCGAACTCATCTTGAAGACTTGAAGACCATTGAAGTTCATTTGAAGAGCTTTGATGATGATTTGGGCAAGAATATTTCCATCGATTCCAAGCTCATCACTTTCCTTGCAATCGATGGATGAATAAGCTTTATTGTGTAATTTGGCCATTCATGGGTTTTATTCTATCTTAGATTAGTTTTTTTTATGTTTAGAAGATAATTGGATTGGGCCTTGTTTGACTAAGTCCATTTGTTCCTCTAAACCGCCATAGTCTTTATTTTTGGATAGTTTCTAGATTGATCTATTGTTAGTCGCCTAGGGCATTAATTTGAGGAGGTTTATGGCGTCAAACTTGCCTATATAAAGGCATCAACCCCCTCTTTTGTATTCAAGTTAACTTTTCAATAAAATTGAGGTTTATTCACCCAAATTGATTATTTAGCCTCTTTGTTCTAGTTTGAGCATACTTAGGGTTCTTCAATCTTGTAGAGTCCTAGCAAGCAATTAGGTTGTGATAATTGTTTGTGAATCTTGTGATCTTAGATTGATAATTGCAGGTCTAATTATCCATCCAAGTCGTGTCGCAACGTGCGGGTCCGGGGGGTCCGAACCCTACCGTTTAACGACTTTAAGAAATGGGGGAAACTACCGTTTCCTATGGTTCTGGAGTCGCCACTAATCTTTTTTAGCCTAGGTGTGATTAGCCACCTATCAGATTATTAGGTCTAATATTAAGCTAAGCTTGGCAAGGCAACACTAAACCTAATAAACGGTCTTCTAACCAGAGTCTAAAGTTCGGGAGTCGGGTACGCGTGGGGAAGGATTAGCACCCCCACGACGCCCGTCAGAATGACGGCACTGACTAGTCTAGACTTAACTATGGGTTTCTAGTATTGGTTGTTTCTATTTTTAGAGATTTTCATGCCGTTGAATTCTTTTATTAATCTTTGAAATTAAGCAAATAAACAAGCAAAAATGGATTTTTGGATTTTTAAAATAGGAATGTTGGGAATTGAACCCGTTTATTGTTTGTTCTCTTTTCGGGCTCCTCATGAGAGGATTTTCTTTAAAACTTACCATTAAAACGATTCAATTTGAAAAATGCTTTTGATGGGAACTTTCCCACTTTGAAAACTAAAACTGAAAACAACGGGAACTTTCCCTGAATTGAAAACTAAAACCTGGTGGGAACTTTCCCAATTCGAAAAAGAGCCTACTTGAATACTTTGAAAACTGACGGGAACTTTCCCAATTTGAAAAAAGAGCTAGATTGAATACTTTGAAAACTAGTGGGAACTTTCCCGACTTGAAAAAGAGCTAAATTGAATACTTTGAAAACTGATGGGAACTTTCCCGATTTGAAAAAGAGCTAAATGAAATTCTTTTTTATTTTTGAGTTTTGAATTTTTTTAGATTTTTGAAAACCTTTTTATTAATCTTAAAATACTCAATTTTTCCTTTTGAATTTTTATCTTTGAAAGTTAAAAGAGAACAGTTCTCAAGCACAAACTCTTTTTTTTTAATTTTGAAGAAAACGGTTTTTTTATTCCATTTCAATTTTGATTTCTTTTTTTGGATTTTCTTTAACTATTAATTGAAATTACTAAGTCTAAACCCTAGATGCATGAATGCAAATGATGCATGTTTTTCGATCAAACGCAATTTGTTTTTGTTTTTTTTTACCAAATAATTATACGAGGAACACCGTCTGGGAACCCGCCACTCATACTGGCTAAGACCCCCATTCAGATATTCCAAGCCTAGAAAGGATGTATTAAGACCGACAAGAATTGTCTAAGTCTTAATTAATCGTTCCATCATCGGATCATTTTAACTATTCACGTGAACATGACAATAACAACAATTTATAGAAATAAATATGAATGCACATGCTCAAATTAATCTAATATTTTTCTTTCTTTTTTTTCTTTTCAACTTTACTAATTTATTGAAAATTAAATTACTTAAGCCAATAATGGAACTAGACCTTAGGTTAAGCTCATATAAATTAAACCAAGTTCACAAAGCCTAAATGCATAAGACTAGTAAAAGCCCCAAATGCCAAAAATGAGTTAAAAGCCCAAGTACATCAATTAAAAAGGCCCAAATCAGAAATTACCCCAAAAAAATGAAATGGGCCGATTGGTTATGGGTCAAGCGGGTTGGTTCTGAGGCCGGTTCAGATTGATCCGTACGGATCAACATTTAAGCATTTTTTCTTTCTTCATTCAAACCCTTTTTCCCCCAACTGAAACCCTAGCCATCCAATCTGCTCGCGCCGCCTCCACCCGAAATCATACCACCACCCGAGCCACTGCAAACCGCCACGCCGGAGGGATTTTTGACCATGGGCGAGCTTGAAACTTTCCAGATTCCTTCTTTCCACCTTTCCGATACCAACGCCAATATTAGTTTCAAAGGATGAGGCCTCTTTCTCCCTCGAATAAACCTTAGCAGCACCGCCTGTTACCTCGGCTCCAACCTCCGTCGCCACCACCATTGGCAGCCCCGTCTCCATTATTTTCTTCTCTTTCCCAACCAAAGACTCGAAAGCTCAAAAAAAGATAGAAAACCCATTGAACCTGAGACTTGAACCTAACGATTCCGGTGAGCATAACCGGTGAACTAACCCCAAAACTTGACAACCCGAGCCTCAAAATCCGTCTCTATCATCTCTAATCCTTCAAATAACTCTCAAAGTCGAAAACCCCAAATTCAATCATAAGCTCAAGCTTTTTCCGGCGGCTCCGCCGCCGGAAGTTCCCATTCCTAACAACCTTTCTATCAATCAACCCCCAAAGAAACCTATTCACTGTTAACTCGAAACCAGAGCAAAAGACCCAACACACGAAAACTTCAAACAGAAAACCTCGGAGAAGCGGAAGACTAAAAGAATGGTGCTCAAGCGATTCGAGATTCGATGGAATAACAATAAAAAGGTAATTATTTTTCCTATTTTTCTATCTAATTTCAGTATATATTGCTAAGAGAACCAAAACCCTAGACCTAGAATCCTCCTTTTTTCACTGCTTCCTCCCCTGTAAAAACCCTCTGTTTTTTTTGTATTTTCTAGTGTTCTTGTGAAACTGATCTAGAGAAACTAATTTTTCGGTTTATTGTGAACTAAGAAAAAAATGGAAGAGATTAAGTTGGCTTTTTGGTTTGTAAGAAAACTGACCCCTTTTTTTGGTATTTTTTCTCATGATTCTAGACTGATCAATACTAAAATCTCCATCCTTTTTTTTGTGTATTTTTTTTCTCTTAACTGCCAAAAAAAAATGAACTTGCTACTAAGGTTTTTTGTTAGTCTCCAGAATTAGAGAGACTAAAGAAATCCGAGAGAGAGTGTCCTAGTGTGTGTTGTTATCCCCTTTAACTCCTTTTCTCCCTTTTGTCTTCTCTGCAGGTAAAACTTGGTGCCCAAGCTGTGTGAAGGTGAGCTGGCAGGTACGGCTCTCTCCCCTCTCTCTTGTCTGTTTATGAAGAGGTGAAAACTGATGTGCACGTGTGTGTGGGTGAGGTGAAGTGGCTTGGTGAGTTTCCTATCCCTTTCCTCTATTTGTCTCTTTTGAATTGCAGTAGTAATTTGTCTTCACGTGAGTCCTCTTGTGTCTGCAGGTGCCAGCTGGACTAAGTAGAGCCAAACAAAATTCGACAACTCATTTGATGAGCTTCTCTCCTTCAAATCAAGGTAATTCCCTCTTACCACTATTTCATTTACTTGGTCTGCTGTTTTACTTGTGATGTTGCCATTACCAACTGAAATTTGTGCATTAATGCCTTTAAAATGTGATGCCTTTAAAATGTGATGGCCTTGATTCACCTTTGTTGCCCTGCCTCAAAAAGCTAAGTTCCACCACACTCTTGATTCTTGTTTGCTGCTGAATTGGTATATTTATCTGCTCTATACTTGTTGAGATTTGTTGCATATTAGTAATTTGCCCTATTTCAGTGTTCAATGCTTGCAAGATCCGGCTGCCTTTGCTTGTTTTCTGTTTGTGCTTGTAACCTTGCCTGAATTGGTGACCATGTGCACACAAAGTTTCACTCTCTTATTCCTGAATTTGCTTGTCGTGGTGGTGATGTTTGTCAAAATCCTGTTGCTTCCCTTGCCCCTATGATTTCCCTGAATTCTGCTTTGTTTATCTTTCTCTGACTTCATGAATGATCATGTAACTGCGAGGTTCCAATTTCAATGCTGATGCTATCGTGTTGCAATGCTTTATGCTGAAAAGTGATGTCTAAATGTGTAACTCATGATGGGTTCTGATGTGAGAATGTTTGATGTCTATGCCATGTTTGTAAATGCTCCGTAAAAGAAAAATGCTACTCTTTGATTTCGAAAATGTGATTTCCTAGATTGATGAATGCCAACTATGAATGAAATGCCTGAAATGCTATGCAATGTAACTCTAAATATGATAGCTATGCTTGGTAACAAATTGAAAGTATGATGACTGGAATTTGTTGCTGCCAATGCAGTGAGATACCCTGACGAGTGTTCTGTGTGAATGTGATTTGATGATGAATGACTATGATGATGTATGCCATGCTAGTATACTAAGAATGCCATGCTCTGTTCTTGGTGTATGATGCTTATAATGCAAGCTGATATGTGTGATCGATGCATGAGGTTGTCTTTGAATTTGTTTAAATTGAAAGCGCAAAAATGGTATGAAATGCTATGTAATGCTTACTGTTGAAATGATGTGAAGTGAATCTGCAATGCATGCTTGAAAATGTAGGGATGAATGTATGCTCTGTTTTTGTATGTTTTAAGTCTGAAATTGATTCTTTGTTTGCTGCAAATGCAATGATCTTATTTGTAAACTGACATGGATGCTTGATGATCAGTTTGGTATGCAAAAGGTTATGATATGAATGCACTCATGCGATGTACATGCTGCCATGTTTGAATCTTTGAAATGAGTAATTAAATGCAATGCTTACCTAATGATTTATATATGCTGAATGCCACTTGTAATGCTAAATGAGAAGTGCTCGCTATTTCTTGCAAATGATTAATGGTGCTATATATGCTAATTGTGTTTCATTTGGTCATCTAGCCAGAAGGGGACAAAAGGCACTGATTGTGGAGAGGGGCTGCTTTGAATCAAGAGAAGGCTCCAAAACTACTTCCAAAAAAACGAATGTAAATTGAACAAGTTTTTGGTATTTTTCAGTAATTTAGGAAGTGAAGCAATTTTTGGATTTTTGAAAATGCTGATGTAATATAAAAAAATGTAAAATGTAAACTGCCTTATTATTTTTTTTGTAATTTTCTGCATTTTTCGCCAAAGTAATCCTCTATATTTGGAAACAAAAACCCAAACTGAAAAGAGAAATGGACTTCTTGTAAAAAAAACGCTTTAGCTTCTTCTCCTTACCAAGCCCAAAAGCCAAATTTATCCAAAAAGTTTAAGACCCAAGGTCCGGGACGTTAACAATACAAGGCCAAGCAAATAATGCCAAGAAATGATCAGCCCACTTGAAGCAATATAAGTCCAAATGCAACAGGTGAAAGAGTTCCAAGCCAATTGGTTCGAAAATGGAAGGGAAAGTAGCTCAAGCCAGTTGGTTCGAGATGGAAGAGAAAGTAGCCTTATAAATGGACGCTAAAATGTAAAAATGCAACCTTGTAAATTAAAAAGAAAATATATTTTGGTTTTTTCAAGCTTGGATACTAAAATGAAAACGAAATACTGATTAGAAAAGACTCACTAATTATCTAACTAAAATGAAATAGCAATGACCAAAATGCCCTTGATCTAAATTAAAGGATACAGGCCAAAAAGGGGTGTCTACAAGTCGACGAAAGAAGAGGAAGTCTATTTAGGTTTATCGATTTACATACAAATCTAGAAGTTGAAGTTGTCAAGTTGATCTTTGGAGACTTTTCAAGGAAAGATTTGAATCTAACACAACTAGATTCGCATCATATACTTTCCTGATCTAGCTCCATCCCAACAAGAACTTGTTGCGGAATCTAGCTATGACATTCTTTATGCAAATGTCTTGCCCAAATGTGAAGATTTTGAATCAACCTTCTTATACTTTTGGACTAAACACTTGTTTACCCTAACGAGGTTTTTATATTCCGTTAACGCCAACATGGACCCAGCTGGTTTCGAGAAACACCAACAAAAGAGAGCCTCCCTGATGTTCAAAATACTTGGAAGAACTATTGTCTTTTAATCGATCTCCCATATGGTCTTCATTCGGGTAAAGGTAGCCCCAGGGGTGGTTTTGAGATGTACGACCCTGTCTTGTTCTATCGCCAGCTCGACTTTAATCAACACGTGCCAGTACCACCCTCATTTTCAAGAAACAAATGTTGTCACTCCCGTGATACTTAATTTTCCGAATCAAGTTCTTTTGGATGCCCATGGGATTGTATCTAAAGACAAGGCAGATGCTCCTTACAAAATTCCTCCTTTTACTGCAGAGTCTTCTCAATCTTTTGATACTTGGTGGTTGTCTCGTTGGGCTAGTGCGACGGAAGACATTGGCGAGACAATTGCTGCACGTTTGGCTCCACCTACAGGTAACTTGCTTTCTTTCTCATTTGAGTTCCTTTGTACATCCAAAAATAAATAAAGCTTACTTACTTATTTTCTCATAGGTAAAAAGAATAATAAGGCAAAACATGCCACCCTTGTATCGGAAGATGAAGGCACCACCCAAGTTGCGAAGAAGAAAAAGAAATCCACGCCAACCCCTGTTTCACAAGATGACGTTGTTGCCTTTCATAATTCCACCTATCCTGCTACCGTAGCAATTAACCAAGCAACAACGAGTAACAAAGTAACCAAGAGCAAGGAAGTGGCAGTAGAGTCCTCCAAGTCATCACTGTAGAGATTCAATGCCGGTTAAGGTTAGAAGCTGAATATGGAAAATGGGAGGAAAAACCTATTTTCATTAATTGGTTACAAGGTGTTTATACAATACATGAGTTTTGGTATAAGTCAAATACAAAGAGCTATCTAGTATAACAAACTATCTGGTGTAACAAACTTTACAAATTAAAGATTGAATTTGAATTTAAGATGAAGGATAAGTTGGTCACTTATCCCTTACACGCCCCCTCAAGATGGTGTGGATGTTGAAGAAACGCCAATCTTGGATTGTAATTACTGAAACTTCTGGCGGGAAAGTGGCTTTGTTAGTAAATCTGCTAACTGGTCATGAGTGGAGACATGTTTCACTTGCAGGGAACCAGCCTGAATTTTATCTCTAACAAAGTGGAAATCAATCGATATGTGCTTCATTTTGGAATGAAGAGCTAGGTTGGCAGACACATAGGTTGCACCGATATTGTCAGAGTAGATTATGGGAACATTAGAGATCGATACCTTAAGTTCAGACATCAAATTTTGAACCCAAGCGAGTTCTGCCGCAGCACTGGCAATGGCCCTGTATTCGGTTTCAGTGGAGGATCGGGCAACCGTTTTCTGTTTGTTGCATTTCCAAGAGATAAGATTCCCGTTAAGATAGACAAGAAAGGCTGAGGTAGATTTGCGATCACTTGTATCACCTGCCCAATCTGCGTCTGCATAGGCATAAAGTGATGGGGAAGAGGTACGGCAGGAAGAAGTGATGGATTTTTGGTATAAGTCAAATACAAAGAGCTATCTAGTATAACAAACTATCTGGTGTAACAAACTTTACAAATCAAAGATTGAATTTGAATTTAAGATGAAGGATAAGTTGGTCACTTATCCCTTACAATCACTTCCTTTTAAGTATTTTCTTCAATTTCTTTCAATTCTACATAAATATCAATGTTTGTATATTTCTTAACAAAAACTGATATTCTTATGTTTCAAATTCCTCTACGGCATCAGCCACCCTTGCTGAGCCAAGCACCTTGCTCACCCTTCACTCTTCACCCTTAGTTGCGCCAACGAAAGAAAACTCATTCACACTCCTTTGGCCATGCCTAAGTCATCAACTTAGGGTGCAATAATCCCAGTATTTGCAGCAAGTCAGGTACTTCACGATTTAAATCCCAAATCCATAAAAAATTAACAACCTAAGTTATTAATTTATTAATGGTGGCTTGTATACCTTTTGTCAGTCAGTTATCAGTATACATATTTCACAATTCAAAACCGACAAAAACCGATCGACACCGAACGATACTCCCCTACCTCCATGACTAGGGAGTATTTTTTTTTTTAATGAAACATAGTACAAAATAATGGATATATAATAAAATACAAAATTTTCGTCAAGCTTTTTATTGTTTGTCAGCAATCTAATTGTTTCAATTCAACTCTCTCATTAAGTGTAGTCAGTAGCGTTACATCATATACATTTTTTTTGAGATATACGTCATATACATTATACATTTAGATATTCAATACATATATAGTGCTTTAGATAGATATATATTCGAAGTTTCAAACAATATCTTACTATCTCACTATCTTACTATTATATAAAATCACGAACTCAAAAATTTTAATTGGGAAATTTCATAAATACCCTTAGTATTATAGTATAATAATTTTCTAATAAGTATTCTTTTTAGTCATTTAACTTTTTTATTTTTTAAATGATTAATTCAATTTTTTATTAATTATAAAAAGATATTATAAATCCAATATTTAAATTTTTTAAATATGAGATTGAATCATCACACGATCAAGTTCTAATAAATTGGGATTTTCTTCGACTTTTGTTTTAATTGAAATTGGGAAAAGCCAAATAGGAAATTATATATATTTAAACAATCTTGACCAAAATTGAGTAAAATCATCAAAAATAAATCTAATGTGGCACGTGTTTTATATGTTTTGAAAACTTAAGACTTAATTTAATCAAAACATAATATTTAAAATTTAATTTTATATAATTTTTTTATAATCATGGGTCAAAGTTAGGAATACTTTAACCCAAAATAGTCAAATAATTTGGGAGTTGGGACAAAGGGAGTAATACATAACTTTTCAATAACTAATTACTGTAAATCTGATAACTTCTATTATTAATAAAATGACTAATAAAATTTATTTATAACGAAAAAATTGATGAGTTTATTCCCAATAACTTTTAGGGATTTGAACAAAATTAATCTTTTTAAAATTAGCATAAATATTATATTACACAACATGTAACATAAAATCATTTACACAACATGTAACATGTACTAGGAAAAACGATATTAGAAACCTCAAAATCTCTTCAATCTTTTTGGCGTTGAATTATATATTTTTTATGAGTATTTTAGCCAAACATTGAGGAAATATTTTTCTAATCAATTTTTACAAAATTTTAGCCGAAATCGTGTAATAACCATCACAGTTTTTGGCTAAAAAAGCGTTCTGGGGCCCCGGCTCAGTTTTGCATGATTTTTGACGCCAAGACTCCTTGAGATTTCCATATTCATCTAATCAAATCTCAACCACATTGGATTTAAGAATTTGCTTTTGCAAGTATCTGAATCCTGTTTCGATTTAATTAGAAATTAATTCAGAAAAATATGAAAAATGATATTAAAAGCGTGAAAAGTTCTCCAATATTTTTGGTATTAAATTATATATATTATGAGTATTTTATCCAGAAATAGGGGACAAATTTTTTGGGTCATTTTTTGCAAAGTTTTTACCCAAAGTTTTTGGGTAAGTTTTGCATGGTTTTTGGTGCCGACACTCCTTGAAATATCTATACTCATCTAATAAAATCTTAGTCACATTGCATTTAAGGATTTGTTTTTACGAGCATCTAAATCTTGTTTCGATTTAATTAGAAATTAATTCAGAAAAAATATGAAAAACGATTTTTGCCGAAATCGTGTAATAATCATCACCATTTTTTGCTAAAACGCGTTCCAGGGTCCGGTTCAGCTTTGAATGATTTTTGGCACTGAGACTCCTTAAAATATCTATATTCATCTAACCAAATCCCAACCATTGTTTTTACAAACATTTGAATCATGTTTCGTTTTAATTAAAAATTAATTCGGAAAAAAAAAATAGGAAAAACGATATTAGAAGTGTGAAAAGCCCTTCAATTTTTTTGGCATTGAATTATATATTTTTTATGAGTATTGTGGCTAAAAATTGAGAGAATATTTTTCTGGTTATTTTTTGTAAAATTTTAACCGAAATTGTGTACTAATCATCACTGTTTTTTTTGCTT
>AWUE01023146.1:5000-10487 GCA_001974825.2 Corchorus olitorius
TTTCCTTTTGGTATGTTATGTTTGCTTTGGTTACTGCATTATCTGCATGTAATATTGGTGGGTCATAGCAGTGAGGCGCATGTGTGTTTCTTATGCATTCAACCATTTCCCAGAAAAAATCTCCAAAGCAATTTATCTTTGTGCTACAATGGTGACCTTTTGATGTGTTTGCTGAAGAGCTATTTTCAGATATTGTCTTATTCAACATTTAATGTCTTTTCTCATGGGAACATTGATTTGATTCCTACATTAATACTGTAATGTTGCTGTTGCACCCTCTCAGGTACATGTTGATGGTTGAGGAAGCCATTGATTCATGTTGCAGCTTCGTTGCGACGTCACCTAACACTGTTAAATATATCCACAGTTTTTTTGCTTGCCTCTCAATATCTCATAGGTTTCTTCTATGGCTTCAGCTCGGAATCCATTATAATCTGTTGATCCTCTTAAGATATGATATATGATTGTTCAGCTTACTTGATCTCCTTTTATCCCTTATGTGTATGCTTTAACGATCACCAATGTGTTACTATCACCAAGTACGTCTTCTCTGTTGCTTTCATGCTCATATCGAATTCTGTCAGGGATTGGTACATTTGTTTTTTACTTTAGTTTCTATTGCCCTTCTGTATTTGGTGCCATGCCATGCTCAGATGCTATCTTTTGACGAACCGGTGTATACCCACACCACTCATTGCTGGGGAGTGGCCACAGTTATCATATTGTCCGTACATCAGCATCCAGGTAATGTAACTGTGCTCATAAAGAAAACCCTGTATCTATCGTTCTCTTCCACCATTCATCCAGCAACTGGATTGGATTGATTATTAGTTATCTGTTCAAAATCCTTTATTGACTAAGAAAAGGAAAATAAAAAAGGAGTCTTTTTGTGTTTTTCTGGTGTTCTTTGCTACTGTAAAGTAAAAACGAAAGTGGAGAAAAATTTTTCTTTTTAAGGTTCTTTGGGTTTTAGAGACTGTTAGCTTATATACAAGGGTCCTTTTTGATCTGACGTATGAAAATAAAATATTAACTTTGATCCTATGGTTGGGGTTGGGGAATTCTGCTCCTTTTCAAACCCTCTGATTGGCTGCTTTGCTTGCTGAGTTGGCTAGGAAATTGTTATCATAAAACTAAGTTGCTGATGTGGCATCGTAATTGTTTACAGTTAATATCAACGTTAATATCAACTTAGTTAACTTCCACAACCTTAACTTGATATTCCAAATTTCTTATCACATCCATGTATTTCGGCTCTTGATCCTTAGAACAACTTCCTCTTTCAACATTGAACCAATTTTCAAAAGAATCTTGTTTGATACCTAGGTTGAACATGGTAAAATTTCCTAATAAATTCTTCTTATAAGAGCAAGATAGATTTCTTTCTCAAAATTCCACTAATGATAAGTGGGTAGCCCAAACATTGATGAGGATCACTAGAAGTAGCAAAATGCCACATCTTACTTAAGATAAGTCTAGCCATGAGAATCGGCTTAGTCTTCTCTTGTCCATAACACATAGCATCGGCAATATATAAGTCTTCAATTGAAGCCTTATATTGAGAATTTAAAGACCTAGGGAGTATATTGTGGTGTATCAAGTACATTACTACCCTATCTCTTGGCTTCATTCTCTCCAACTTAACATCACCTTTCTGACAATCATCCGGAATTTCAAAGTTTTCCAAAGCAACATCCTTAGACCAAAACATATCAAACAAGTTTCTATTTTCTCTTCCTGTTGCGCCAAAAATCTCTTTGCGTAGAGTCTTTGCAAAAAACTTAATAGCAGTGCGGTGCGGGGCGTGCCAGTTATTTTGTTGAAAATGACAAAGAGGTTGTAAAAGCATTTTGGTGGTGCGCGTAGCACAAAAATAAATCAGAGCGAGTGAATTGCGGGAACTGGATCAAAGTCACACCGGAGCATTTAAATCATCGATCCCAAATTGACTGTTGAAAAATAAACGTTTGAAAAGATTTCTTGCTTTGATAATTGATTGAAAATAACAAGCTGGTTGTTATTCATATGAAAAACAATAAAGTAAATGTTTAACGTCTTGAGACGGAATTGAAAGAGAAGAAAAACTCGCGGAGAGTTGATTTAACGTCCTAAGACGAAACTGAAGTAGACAAATATTGAAGAAACGAGACTGACTCGTGTTGAAAAAAGCGCTGAGCTCTGTTTTTGCGCGGAGCAAATTTGAGGCTGCAGGAGTCTCGATTCTCGATTCCTTGGCTACCTACCAAGGCTGTCCACCCCATTTTGTCTGCCTATTAATTGTTTGTTTCAATATAACTTGTTCTGCTTTAATTGCTTCTCCAATTGATCTTCAATTGACTTTCAACATCCAAAATGACCCTTAAATGACTTTCAACTTTGAAACTTCCAAAATTGATCACCCTTAAATCTTTGGGAAACTTCCAAAATGACTTTCAACTTTGATCACCCTTAAATGACCACCTCAAGGCCGACTATATCTCTCCCAAATATGAGCTGGATGAAATCTGGCTCCAATCTGACGCAAATTCAGTCTGATTCAGGTCCTGATTGTGCTACACTATATACTGATTTGGTTGTCATCTTCCTTGTCAGCTCCATTTTTCCTGGCTTTAGCCCTCTGTCTTAGCTCATGCCTTCTCCAAGTGTTCCTATTTTTATTTCGAATAGGAAACTTGGGATGTTGGACTTCACGCCACAGTTCATTTTTGACTTTAGAAGGTGGCTTGACCATTTTGAGGCCTTGAATTTTGATTGACCTGCTTTTGGCGTAGTTGTATTTCTTTATTGATGGCTGCAGCATGGTACTCAACATTTCTTTGATTCAACCAGGGCCGAAATTCACTTCTAGCCCTTTTGGGGTGTGTTGCAAGTAGTGATTCGTTTTGTGAATCTGATTCTTGGCCCCCAGTTGGTTGTTTATGTACCAAAGAAGAAGATGGTGCTGAAGGAGATTTCTTTTGAATTTCCTTGGGAGTTGGAAAGTATATTTCATCTTTCCAATATCCCTGGTTGTCGTCAGCTTTCGAAGCAAGATGATCTCTGGATCTTTCTTTGTTTGGAGTTGAAGTTGAGAAATCAAGTTTCCTTCGAACTCCTTTCTTTGCTTCTAACTTTGGTGGTTGATCAGAATCACCCATGGCATCATCAACCTTGGAGCCTTAGAACGATCGTGCCAATCGTTTACTGTCTTGGCAGTAAGTTTATTGGCTTGATCTTTCGGAGTGGAGTACTGATCGAGCTTATTTGCCTTTTGAGGTTTGGCTATACCAGATGTGGTAGCCGATTTTAACCTCTTTTTCTTGCTTATTGGCTCATCATTCATGACTTCATCGACCCTTTCCTCTTTAGTTATTCGACCATCTTTTGGGAAATTGACGGTCGTCATATGTACTGGAGCAGGGAAAGGATATTTGTCGACTCCCATATCTTTCTTAGGAGGTTCAGGAAACTTGAAGATGCCCCGATCAATCTTTTCTTGCACTATGTTTTTGAACATAGTGCAATTGTTGGTGGCATGTTTCCATGAGTCATGATACTTGCAATATTCCTCGCCTTTGAGGTCATCTGGTGATGGAAGAATATGACCTGGTCGAAGTTTAATCATCCCTGACTTAAACAAGAAATCAAAAACTTCGTTAGTCTTTGATACGTTAAAGGAAGAAGTTCTGCTTCCATCATAGGGTTTTTTGTCTGCCTGACGTTGATACATCATAGCAAGACGCTCTTGTCTTTGTGGATGACCTATGCCAGCTTTGACAAGTGAGGGGCATTCAATGGGTCGATCAGCTTTGATTTTTGCTACGCCGAGTTCAAAATTTGGCTCTTGATAATAAGTGCCATAAGAAGAACTTCGTCGTTCATGATCTTCGCGCAGCAAAGCTTCATATCTACCCACCTTGGTCGAGATTTCAAAGAAATCTCTGAAGTCTACTCCTTCAAATTTCTTTTTGAGTTCCATTATGAGCTAGTCTCACGAACTCTTCTTAAGGAAGTCGAGTACGACATCGATTTCTTAATTTTTTGAAACGTGCTAAGTAATCTTCAGCCTGTTCTCCTTTTTTCAGGTATAGGCGTGATAGATCGGCCATGGAGATTTCAAGTTCAGTTCTATAGAACTGGGTATGAAACATTCTTTCCATTTCTTCCCAGGTTCTCACTGAGTTAGGTGGTAAATTAATATACCACGTGAAAGCTGCCCCAGTGATAGAAACGCCGCAGTTTGTGATATTCAGAGTTAGCTTCTCCACATTGAACTGTAAAGCGAGCAATATCCTCTAAGGTGGACTGTTTACTTGATGTTCCTGAGAAACTTGTGAAATCAGGCACCTCATAACCTCGAGGAAGTGGATGAATTCGAACATACTCCTCGAGGTATGGTTTATGGAATGATGGTCGGCCAACCCTCCTGATAGCAGGACCAATCATATCTTCGATTATCTCTCTGATATGATTCTGATTGACTTGTCTCTGTTCCTCAATTGGGGCGTTGGGTATAGGTCCTCCAGCTTGAAGTGGTCGTTGTTGAGGATGGTGTAAATTCCTTTCCTAATGCCATTGCCATTCCCATTGGCATTTCTGACATGTGGAGGGACATAAGCAACGACACGAGGTTCAACATTGTTAGCCTCTTCAATATTGTCAACGACCATTTCAGGACGATTTAAAGCAGGATCAGGGAGAGGTGCAACGACATTCTCCCCATCCAAAGCTTGTTGTTCCACACCTTGCCTAAAAGGTGGCACTTACTGATTGTTTGCATCCTGATCGAGCCAAAATTAACCATATGCTTTTTACTATTTTCATGTGTATTTTAACCCTATTTTATAAGTATTTGTGTTTTTAGGTCTTGAACACATGAAAAGTGGAAACTTGTTGTTTTTCACTCTTTTTGAAGCTATTTTGATGACTTTTTGCACAAATATGGATTTCCTCAAATCCCTTCGAAACTGATTATGCCTACATCTCAACTGATTATTCCATCATCGGTGTCAATTTGATTTCCTCAAATGAGCATGGCATCAACAATATTCATGGATATTTAGAATGCATGATCATGGATATAGTGCACTTTCATAATTTTTTTGACTTTTCCACATAATAAAAGGCTTAACTTGCTCACTAAACTTTGAATTTGGGGGTCCAATTGAATTATTCTTCTAGAATTAAGGGCCAAATTGAAGGAAAACTAAGTTGTAAGGACTCTATTGCTCCTGATTTTCGAAATAAGGACCTATTTGGACATGCTCACAATGGTGGGACTTAAATGTATTGAATTTAGGGGGCTAAATTGAAACAAATAAAGTTTCATACCTGATGCCGCTGGTTTGTCCCTGCTTAGGCTAAAACGACGCCGTTCTTGGCACGTACGGACTATAAGACCAAGCTTCTTGCCTTCTTCTCCGCAAAACCCTAGCCCTTCCCATGTTACAGCAGCGCCGCCGCTGACTCTTCTCCGTCATGATGAGGGAAAATTTCCGCCGTAAACGC
>AWUE01023149.1:0-17802 GCA_001974825.2 Corchorus olitorius
CTAAGGATGAGAAGTAGAGGGGCCGGCGGATCCTAGAGCAAAACTCCTCCAAATCTTCAACAATTCTTCAAAATAAAATCTGTAGATCTCATACATCAAAAACCTAGACCTAAGGTGGCTATTTATAGTGGAAATAATCCTAGAAAATCCAATCCTAACTTGGAAAGGGGTCTAAGTCGGTTTTGAGTCTAACTTAGAGTCTAAGTTAGAGTAAAAATCTTCCTAGAGTAGAATCCAAGTCAAAATAGAATCCTGAAATTTTGCTGAATTCGTGCAGTGAATTTGACGGCATTTTTGGGCTTAAAGATGGCAGAACTGGGTCTTGGACTTCAAAAGAAAGTTGTAGATCTCGGAGTCAGCTTTCCAACGAGTACTCATGGGCTTCAATCGGAGGTCTGAGCAGAAAGTTATGATTTTTTAACCAAAACTGCGCCTGAATCCTAATCCTGTTAGGACTAGAATCGGGAATCTACGGGATTTGGATATTTCCTTGGATTTAGGAGTCATTAATTGGGATTTTAATTCCAATTAATATTTTATATGGGCTGAGTATTTTCCCACATAAATTATCCATAAATACCAAAACTTGAGAATTTATCCTTGACTTGTCTTCAATTAAATCTCCAATTTTCAATCCTTGCTTCTTGAAATAAATCTTCAATGGTCTTCAAGTCTCCAATTTATCTTCAAATGGTCTTCAAACACGAACTTCGAATCTCCAAATCTATGCTCAAAATTTCTTTGCTCAAATCTGTGTAAAAAGTCATAAAAATAGCTCCAAAAGTAGTGAAAATTATCAAATTATCAATTTCACATCTCATAAAGACTCAAATCACAAATATTAACAAAATAACATATATTTAAGCATAAATTGATCCAAAAACATAATAAAATAGCCATAAAAATAGGGTTGTTTTTGGCTCGACCAACTAGTAATTAAAATTATCTAAGAAAGCCATGGTTTTTGGAACCGGGCCGGCACTAGAACCGGTGATGGTTCCGGTCGACGGTTTGACCGGTCCGACCGGTTCAATCGCTGGTCCGGTCTGATAAGTGCATTTTATGGAAATTGTTGGCATTTTACCTTTTAAATATTATATAAGGTATATACATGTCACATAAAAGCATTTGGTGCAGTGGCTTAAGTGTGATTTTTGTTACCCACAAGGTTGTGGGTTCAAAACTCACCACCTTCAAAAAATTTTCCAAATTTTCTCAACTATCAAACCGGTTCTATCCGGTCAGAACCCGATCCAACCACCGGTCCAATCGGTTTTTGCCTGGTTGTTGACCATGTTGACTAACCGCGGTTCCCACACCTTTAAGGACCGGACATGCCAGCGGTTCCCGGTTAAACCGATCCGACCGGCCGGTCCGGTCCGGTTTTCAAAACAATGAAGAAAGCAATCAAGAAAATTAAAGAAAACAATTAATTAAAAAGCAGAAGATAAATTGAGAAAATAATTAAGAAAACCCTCCAACATAGAATTAATATCCCTCTTGACAATAATAACATGGATCATTGATATCTAGAAATTATGAAAACAATGGATAGCTTGCTTGGAATTTAATCCTAAATTACCTTAATTAAATAAAGCTCTTGATCCAGTGTGAATTATCCTTTTTATTCTTTAAACAATTACGTTTTGATCCAGTGTGATAATTACTCAAGAATAAAGCATTAAGATCTAGTAATTTACAAGGACAATGGGCAATTAAAAATTGGTCAAAGATTCTTAAATCCCTTGGAAGGAAGATCCTGCGCTTCCAATTGCTACCAAACAATTAAATCCGAAGATCCTTCAAGATTTAATTTAGCTAATGCTACTTAATTTATCAAGAAAGTGCTAGCTTCAATCCATCAAAACAAGCAACATAGAATTCATGCAGAGATATTAAGAAATTCCTTATTAATTTTCATATAAAAGCATAAAATCTCACCATAATATAACTCAAGAGATCAATTAAATTCTACATTGGAGAAAAGAAAATGATTACTCACTCATGAATTGAGTGAGCATCCAAAGAAAAAGAAGAAAACTTACAGGACTTAAAGGTGAAATCCTCCTCTTGAATAACCTAGGGTTGCCGCCCCTCTCTATGCAAAGAGAGGGTGCGGCACCCTAGCCCTAAAACTAGAAAAAAAAAACTAGAACTAGAAAAGAAAAAAAAAGAGAAAATTATCTAGATATTGTGTGTGTGATTTGTGTTACATAGGGTGACTATTTATAGTGAAAATAACCATGGAAACTCCAATTCTAAGTAGGATAGGAGTCTAGGACGTTTTTAGGGCTGACTTGGTCTCCGCGTTAGCTTAAAAGTCTTCCTAGAACCAAAATCCTAGTCAAAATAGGATCCTGAAAAATTCTGGATTCGTGCAAGAACTTCGACGGTGATTTTGGGCTTGAAGATGGCAGAACTGGGTCTTGGACGTCAAAGAAAAATTGTGGATCTCGGAGTTAGTTTTCCAACGCCTACTCACGGGTGTAAAACGGAGGTCTGAGCAGAAAGTTATGGCATTTTTACCGAGACTGCGCTGAATCCTAATCCTGTTAGGACTAGTAGCGGGAATATGCGGGAATTGGATATTTCCTTGGATATAGGTGGCACAAATTGGGATTTTAATTCCAATTGTGGGCTTATATGGGCTGAGTATTATCCCATATAAAATATCCAAAATTCCAAAGCTTCCAGCATCTTCATGGTTTATCTTTAATTCTTTGCAATTAAAGCTCCAATCTTCAATTCTTGCTTCTTAAGATAATTCTTCAATGATCTTCAAATCTTCAAATTATCTTCAATAAATCTTTAATCACGAACTTCGAATCTCCAAATCCATACTCAAAATTGCCAAGTCCATATTTGAGTAAAAAGTCATCAAAATAGCTCCAAAAACAGTGAAAAACTACAAGTTTCCACTTTTCTTGTCTTCAAGACCGAAAAACACAAATACTTATAAAATAGGGTTAAAATACACATATAAATGCCAAAAAGTATAGGAAAATGATCATAAAAATAGGGTTAATTTTAGCTTGATCACCATGCATCATAAAAGATGTGACAGCCTCGAAACCAATCGGATCGAGCTCCTTGTCAGGAATCTCAGCAGAGACAAATTTATCAATATCCATTGGACCTCTAATCTTAGCATAATGTTGCAACCAGACCAAGATATGCCCATGTGGAAGCCCATGCTTATGAAACTCAACAGTATAAGTGACTGAGGGAGAAACCAAATCAACAAACAACAATAAGAAAAAAGGAAAAAGTATAACATAGTTGCCAAGTCATGAACAGCAGCAAGAAAAAAAAGGTATAATAGTAGCACCTATGATGGCATAGAACATGTAATAGAAAAAAACAATAGAGGAAAACCTGGGTTCCAAGCAAGGCATAAAACAACAGTTGACAAAAAAGAGACATAAGAGGGCAAAATAAAAAATAGGAGATAACATAAGACATGGCACACCAGCGAAAACAGGTCCAAAATGACCACGTTTCATGATGTCATCAAGAAGATGACGCAGCTTAATGTGGAACACACGGGCAACCAAGTACGGCCGATCTTCAAGACGGAGATCGGGAAAGAAATCAAGACCAGCTTGGAGCTCAGGCCAGTTACCATTACACGTAAAAGTGATAATGAGATTAGGGTACCCATACGCCCTGCAAATTGACATCGCATCTTGGTATTTTTTATAGAGATACCGAGGACCACCAATGAAGCTAGCTGGCAAAATAATCTGTTTACCAACTCTAGAGGAATCAACATCGCCCCGATGAATTGCATCTCTAACATTTGTATACATGTCTGCAAAGATCTCAATTTGGTGATTGTTCAACCAAAGCAGCTCACCCTCCTGAACCGAAGAGTATGCATCCACACAAAACTGCTAAAATGGCCTTCCACCCCTAAGAAGCGTCTCACCAACACAGTCACGCTGCTGCAACTGGTAAGCATAGTATTCCCTCATACTAAGTGTCTTCCAAACAACGCGTTCCTTGACAGGAGAATCGACATACTTGATATCTGGCGTGAAACCATCACCACCATATGGAAATAAAATCGGATACTGCAGAGACATGTACAACAGATGCACAGTTCCAATGCTCTTAAACCGTCCATCTCTATGCTCAACAATAACATCTAGATCTCCATTGGACTGACCAAAGTCATCGACTATAAGACCGCCAATTTGACTTGACGTGGGAACTAAATAAGTCCTAGGTTTATCTCCCCTTGATCTAATAAGCCTAATCCTAACAGCCTTGGTAGGCTCTGAATCAATCCTTTCCATAGCCGTACGAAACAGCTGAACAACCTCATTGCAAGAGTCAAGCATATTGATCAGTCCCTCAACAATCAGTCTGTTTACATTATTAGTTGAACCAGCACCAGAAACATAATACACACGGTTTGAGACCTCATTAGCACAGTCGTAGATGTACAACTGAGCAAACCGAGGCTTATGTCCATCCGCAGGCAAGAGATGGCCAATTCTGTGATAAGTCTGATTATGCAATCTGAAGACATATGGTCCAGGCCTGACATTGACGGAGTTGTCAATCTCACCACCCAAAGAGGTAAACTGGAACAGTGAGTTATAAACGCGGATATTCTCCCGAAAGGATCGACAGAGAGGTCCACCTCTAGGGTTAAGCAGAGAATCCAAGAACAATGGAGCCGGCTTCCTAGCCGGCAGAGAGATAATACCCTGTTGGCAACTGAGAGAGAAAACAGGGTATTGCACTCGAGATGCACTTACAACCTTCTCCTCCATCCACATATACGCTCCACAAAAATGGCATACAACATAAGGAGCACCAAAGTTATCAATGTCAAAACATTTCCCTACAAGTCATAACAGATAACATGAAGTATGAAATTAAAGGGAAAAAAACAGGCCCACATTTAAATACAAATAAGAAAGAAGGGAAAAGAAAACAAAGAAAACTAAGAGGAAGAAAAATAAAAAAGAAGAATTGATCAGCACTAACTGATGTGTTGAACATGGTTGACAAAAGGCTGATCGGAAGACGTAGCCGCTGAGGAATATAAGGAAAAAAATCGAGTTAATTAACATAAATGGTCGAAAGGAAAAAAACAATAAACCCCAACGACATAATAAGCTAAGAACAGTGATACAATGGGCAAAGACAAAAGCAACAACACTGATAATTACCAGAACCAAAATCAGGAGGGCCCGCAGAAGAACCAACATCCTCAGAAATCCTGCGACGTTTATCAAGGTGAGGTAGACTAGAATTCGCACAACGCTTACGGGTGGCAGACAAAGGGCGAACTCCGGAGCCATGTTCCAACCCACTGCATTCTATTAAACAAAGCAAGACAGAACATTTCCAAAGAGATCATATTTGAATCGAGACACGACACAATCCAAACAACAGACAACAACAGAACAAAGAAAAGCACAACTATTGGGAACCAACCAGCAATGGACAAATGCTCAGGCAAAGCGGAAGCATGAACGGAACTAACTAAATGGACGGGAACCTGAACCAAAGAACATGATTGATCAACCAGCAAACCAGAGTCAACCGATGAGAAATGGTCTACAGCAACCGAGGTATCAACTGGATAACAACAACGAGCTAAATGATCAGAATCCGCCAATTTAAGACTTGGATCAGGAGTAGACAGGACAGCAACAACGGGACATCAATTAGCCCATCCTGACAACCATGACAAAGAGAAAATGAAACACCCACCTCAGGGGCAACGTCAAACGACTCATGAAGAGGGACATCAATTAGTGGAGTATCAAAAAAAAAAAGAGGAGATAAAACCATCCGAAGGTGGACCGCACAAAAATGAATCACCGACAAAAGGTACCTCGATCGGAAAAGAAGAACCCAAACGACACACTCTTTTCCGCGGCCGAATTGAAGGAGATGGAGTTTGGGGAAAAAAATCAATAGAGTCAGGAACATCATGCATGAGACCCTCAAGTCGAGTGATTTGACCACCAGAAGGCAGCAGCTCTTCAGATAAAATCGGATGACACGAAGCAAGATCCATCCTGACAAAAACAACATATCAAGATCAGGGTAAATTCGTAACCACATCATGTTAGAGGTAAGCCCTTCTGACATAGAACACATAAGACAAACCAACCAAAAGAGATGACACACTCGACGTCAGCCCATCCAGACATGGGTCAGAGCGGGTACAAAAAAAGACGACAAAATTTAGATTCAAAATTTGGGTATAATAAAAAAGAGAGAAATAAAGAGATCAACTCACACCAAAGACCAGAAAAAAACAAGGGTATATCATAAACTCTCATCATGATCCAAAATATAAGTACCGACATACAATAAAGCAAGCTATATTGAACAGAATGTCCTCATAAATTGTATCTAAATTAACTGCAAACGACACAACCCATTATATCCAAACGGTGCACCATATAATGTCAACCAAGCCATGATTTGGGAGGGAGAGACATGACATGCGCAGATTAACCATTCAAGATGAAAACGTGGCCTAGCAAGAATGCAACTAAAGCAAATTAATCAAATCATTAGCGACTAACACATAAAAAGAGAAGAACACTGAATCCTTGCTTCTAGAACAGTGTAAATGAATTTAGTTGAAGAGCAAGGCTGAAAACCTTAGGTTTTAGCCGAAGAACCTGAATCAACCCAACCGAAATCTGTGAAATTAGAGAAGATAAAGATCAAACCACATAAGTCTCAAGCCATGAATAGAGCATTGCAAAACATCTAAGCCACTCAAAAAGCAAACCAAGTCAAAAACTCATTTTCCAAGCGTGAGAGGAAATCTCAAAAACAATATAAAACTTGACCAAAGACATGAGTATTAGCCCACTCAAATAAATTTTAAGATTAACAAATCAAGATGAGCGGCAGGCCCACCAAAGATACAACTAGAGCAAATCAATAAAGTCCCAAGGGACTAACATATCAAAAGAGAAGAAGCAGTCTGAATCTTACCTTGTAGGACACTTTCAGGGAATTTAGTTGAAGAGCAAGGGTCAAAACCTCAGGCTCTAGCCGAAGAACTTGAAAGAATTCAACCCAAATCTGCAAAATCAGGAAAGTTAAACACCAAATCCCAATAGTCTTAAGCCATTAAAAAAGCATTGCAAAACCTCTAACCCACTAAAAAACCAAAGCAAGTTAAATAATCATCTTCCAACGATAAGAGGAAATCTCATAAATAATAAAAAACTTGACCAAAGACATATGTATCAGTACAGTTAAATGCATTATGACAGTAGAGTTTCCTGCAAGATTTGATGAAGGCTTCATTCAAGATTTGATTAAACCACTAGGCATGTAGTACAACCAATCCTTTGCACGATCCATAAGGGTAAAAGGAAAAGTTCTAAGTTTAAATTGCTCCTTAGAAATACCTTGCATCTTCATGGATGAACAAGCAATTTGGAAATCAGTGAGATGTCGATGTGGATCTTCTCCAGGCATACCATGGAATTTTGGCAATAACTGAATGAATCCACACTTGATCTCAAAATTTTCTTCATTGGTTGGATATTGAATTACTAAGCGCTGAGTAGCCACGTTTGGGGCAGCAAGTTCCCTCAAAGTCCTAGCATCATTGTTGTCTCTTTCAGCCGTGTTTTCTCTTGGGGATTGTGGTTCCAAAGTTGAAGAAGAAGTAGTGGAACGTGGAGAGCTAGATTGAGAACTTGGTGTTGACGAATTTCATCCTTGCTCTCTAGTCAAATTCTCCCTCCTTAGTGTAAAGAGTGCACGTTCAGGCTCAAGATTGAATTCTAAGCTTTTAGTACCACTACTCCTTGTATTTGGCATACAACTCCTAGAAAGAACTTAAACGAAAAATTCAACAATTAAAAGTAACTAAGAAAAATAAACAAAAATAAAAGAAAAAGAAAATTAACGAAAAATAAAAAAATAAGGGTAAAAAATTCTTAGGTAGTAATTTGTCTTCAATCTTCTTGTTGCTTCCTTCCTCCCCCGGCAACGGCGCCAAAATTGTGATCGGTCGTTGAACAAATCACAAGATAAATCCCCACAAACCAATAACTAATAGCTAGGGCAAGTAGGGGTCGAATCCCACAGAGAAGGTGGAAACAAATTAAATCCAAATCACACTAAAGAAACTCTTACCAAAGGGGATTTTTATGGGTTTTCAAAATAGACAAATTAAACTAGAAAACAATAAAATAAAATTAATCTAAAGATCTAGAAAATAGTTTAAGAAAAGCAATGGATTAAAAAACATACTTCTTCTCCTTTAGGTAATTATTTTGATCAAATAAATCATGGATCATGGACACAAGACATGAATTTGACTTAAATTGCAATCAATTAAGAATCATAAATTATTCCAAATCGATATATAGTCTAAGACGTAGACATCAATTTTCATTGAAATAAAGTAATCCTCTTAATATCTTAAACAACTCCACTTGAATAATTTGTATAGGAACAGACGTAATGCTAATTCCAACATGCTAATGAGATTCCGCATCTCGCTAAAACTAACCTCTATTATTCTGATCTAGGTTTCACCCCTTCCTAGAATAAGCATTAAGATTATTCTTTTCCACATGCATGATAAATCAATACCAAACTCATCTACATCTATTACCATCTCGGCCTATAGATTTCAACAAGATTTGATAATCCCATTGAACCTAGGACTCCTAGAATTAACAATTGTCACTTGGACCAACATTAGATTGACTCAAGCCAACTTGAATCTAACTATAGCATTCATAAATCTCAAGATAAGTTGCGCACCAAATCCATCAAAACATGAACACATAAGATGAAGTACAGGGATAAGAAACATATTCAAACAGAAAAAATCAAATTATTAAGAACAAAAGTCTCACAATAGATTCATTGATCAAAAATACCTAAGGAAAAGAAGTATAAGAGTTTAGCTACTCATGGATTGTTTCCAATCCATGAGAGGCTGGAAAAACTTACAAAGAAGAAAGGTGGGCGGCTGCCTCCTCTCCTTATCGCAAATCCTCAAGAATAAAAAGAGATAAAAACTATGCTTCTTGTATGCTAGGGTTCTAGGATAAGAGGGTATATATAGGGGGCTGCCTAGGGTTTAATTTAGAGTTATATATGACTTAAACTAACCCTAGGGACGTTCTGGGCTATTCTCCATATCTTCAAGCTGACCCAAATAGATTATATGGGCTCAATTCATCAAAAACGCAAGTCAGGCCCAGGACAGATTCTGTCCGCAGACTTCAGGGGTATTTTCGTCCATAAAAACGTCAAATTTGGGTTTCGACCGAAACACGAAAGTTGTAGCTCTCGGAGTTAGCTTTCCAACACATATTCATACACCTCATTTGGAGCTCTGGATCAAAAGTTATGGCTGTTTTCCTGAACTGACACCAAATCTGGAAAGTATTGAAGTAGCTTCAAGAGGAAGTGACATGGAAGTGTCGACGCTGGCTGCTGGGCGCGCGCGGAACAAAGGGCCCCGGCTCCACCTGGGCGCCCACATGGTTGCCTTGAGCACCCATGTGGTTTGCTTGAGAACCTAGGTGAGCAGTGTCACGACTCCAGCTGGGTGCCCAAATGGTTTGTCTGAAGACCCATGTCTTTCGTCTGATCACCCACATGGGCTGTGTCATAGCTCATCACCTTGACATGTCTTCTTGCCTTGAACTTGTCTTTGCTTCTTTGCCTTGAAAACACCAAGCAATCAACTTTATGACTTTCATAAGCATAAAATTGACTCTTCAAGCTCTTTAATCACGAACATATTGGCTCCATTCTTCATCCAGAACATCCTTGGAAAGTATTCGTGTCATAAATCATCCAAAAAGGCTCTACATAGGCACAAAATTGATGATTTTGCACTTTTCTTCTTGTCAACACCTATGAACACAAATATAACCAATATAAGGCATAATCAAGCATAAAATACTCAAAAAGCATAGGAAAAAGCTAATAAAAATATGTATGATTTTGGTCTGATCACTCGTGCTTTACTATTACTGCGGGGTCGAAAATTTTATGATGAGATTTTTGTGAATCTTTGTTAATTGGATATTTGGATAAAAAATTATATGATATTAAATAAGCCATCAATCGAAACCACAAAATGTGGGAAGGCTTTTTTAAAACTGAAACATAAAAAATAGCTTTTGAGTGCTTCATGAATTACCTTAATTGGACAAATCAGACACTTGGATGAAATGTGATTCAACATTGAAGAAAAAATGACTATTTTAAAAAAATTTGGTTTTTCACATGTATGATAGCCATTGGATGAGGCATCTTCCAAGCACAATCTAAAATATTGTTAATTTGAAACCAAAATGTAGTTGTCCTTTTCTCATAGGCAAATTTGACATTTTAGTGCTAATCAGGATAGTGGTTAATGTTAATTAAGGGAATAAGAGATATTATTGTTCATTTAAGAAAGGAAAAAGGGATATTTATCCTTGTAAAGGTGTGGGGAGCTTTTGGTGCGGCGAGTATGGGCTAGACCAGTCTCGGCTCCGATGGGTTGGGCCGACCCCTTTTTTCTCAAATAGAAATAGGGGTCTTAGAGGAAAATAAGAAATAGTCTATTTCCGCGATGAGCTAAAAGGAAACCAAGCTTTAAGGACAAATTCTATAGTAAGCTTAAGAGAAAACGAGTTGCAGCGACAAATATACTGCAGTGGAAGGGTGTTTATCGCAAAGCTAGGCTTTTGGAGAAGACCATGAGAGCTCTGTTCACCCCTGCTATTTGATCCCCAAAACAGAGCATCACCCCAAACTTATGATTGAAAGAAAAAAAATGCATTTTATTTACTTTAAACTAATGGGAATTACACTTTGAAAGATGGGCTTGAAGAAAGAAGATTGGAATACTTGATTAAGGGAAAGAAATTAAAGAAAGGCAATTTGGGAGTAATCTGCAGAATGAGATGAAGCTCTGAAGTAGGAAATTGTTGAAGATGAAGCTTTCCCTGCGGTTATTTATACAGCTCCCACTGCGATACGGTGCCTCCTACAGCCGTGATTCCTGTCGAATATTCCACCAACCCTCTTCGTGGCATCTTCCATATCGGGGCTGTGCAAAAATTTGCTTTTCTCATTTTTTTTGAATTACTTTGCAGTAAGCTTAAGAGAAAACGAGCTGCAGCGACAAATATACTGCGGTGGAAGGGTGTTTACCGCAAAACTAGGCTTTTGGAGAAGACCATGAGAGCTCTGTTCACCCCTGCTATATATTTGATCCCCAAAACAGAGCATCAACCCAAACTTATGATTGAAAGAAAAAAAATGCATTTTATTTACTTTAAACTAATGGGAAAGAAGATGGGAATACTTGGGAATACTTGATAAAGGGAAAGAAATTAAAGAAAGGCAATTTGGGAGTAATCTGCAGAATGAGATGAAGCTCTGAAGTAGGAAATTGTTGAAGATGAAGCTTTCCCTGCGGTTATTTATACAGCTCCCACTGCGGTACGGTGCCTCCTATGGCCGTGATTCCTGCCGAAGATTCCACCAACCCTCTGCCGTGGCATTTTCCATATCGGGGCTGTGCAAAAATTTGCTTTTCTCATTTTTTGAATTGCTTTGCCTTTAGGATTGTTGGATCGGCCTCATATCTGAGATTCTTGGCAGCAAGTCAACCGCTGCGGGATTCTTTCCCTTTTTTTGCCATAACGTTATCTTTGAAGCGAGGAGCAACTTCCAAGCAAGTTATCCCTTCCAAAAATAACCCCTGGTAGATTCCCATCTTCACATGCCTCCAAGCCACATCTTTAAAATGTTTTCCCGCTTCGTGGTCTTGATCCGCGTTTTCTGCAAAACCAAAGGATTAATGTGTTTTATTGCGGTAATTAAGCTTCAATGTTGTATTTAAGAATGAAAATAATTAGTCATCAGTAAATATTACTCCCTTTGGCTATATTCCTTTCTCAGCATCTTTCCTACAGCATTTTTGGCTTCCCCTTACATGGCGCTGCAGATGCTTCTGCTGCCATGTGGTGGTGGAGACTCATCTGCCGTGAGGAAAACTTGTATTATGTGCTGATGTACTGAGCTTTGGGCCTTTGCTTGTGATTCGTTGGGCCACTTGAGGAACATGGGTTTCGCTTGGGCTCATATTGTGTGTATGAAATTTATGGGCCCCTTTAGTGTGTGTGATGTGCATTGAGCCTCCTCTTAGTGTGTGTGATATGTTAGTAACCCAATGTAAATATGGTGGGATTTTAACAAGCCTTATAAACATGAGAGAAATAATGAACCCATGTGTATGAATAGGGCCATTTTAAAGTTTGTTGTGATGAATAAGCCTTGGTGATGTGGTGTGTGTTTGGACTTTTTTGTGGGCTTCGGGTTTCACCATTTTGACCCTTAACAAAAGGTAACTTTTTTTTAATTTAAAAAAAAACGTGTGTGGTAGTTGCATAATCTTGAGACTGGAATGGAATCGAAGAAATCCGAATTACTATTAGCTTTTGCCAATACTCCCTCTTGAGCTTTTTTTTTTTAAATTTTAATTTTAGGGATCCTTCTTGAGCTTCTCATTCTTGTATTATAATCTCTTACATTTCCCTTGGATTTTTGGGTGGAATAGAGCTATAATTTTTCACATGCAATTTACTCTTTTATTATGTTTATTGGTTAATTTCATAAACTTTTTGAATGGTAACAAACTATAAAACTAATCATTGCGACGCTTGTTTGTTTGTTAATGTCATATGTAACTACTACCTGTTGAAAATGAAAACAATTCGTTCATATATGCTCATCAACTGTTTGACAAAATTTCCCTTAGATTACAAAACCATGCTTCATTTGCGTCATTTTAAAATGGTTTTGGTTTCTACTTCAAGGATCTTATAGTTTCCATATCCAATCCAAGGGACTAAAACACCAATTTGCCCAAGTCATATGGATTGATCAATTTTGCTAATTTTCTTAGTCCTTTGCGTATAGCACTCAAAACCCCTCATCATCATAGCATTAAACATCAAACTTTTCTTGGAAGGTGTTCTTGTTACTAATACAACAATCATCTCTATCATTTTTACAAACAATTGATTTCTTAATTTTTTCATTTGTCCTGAAGCTTTGTATGATTTTATTCATTTATGTTTGGAATTTCAAATTGGAGCATTCTCAACCGGATTCGGTATTGTCATTAATTTACTTGAAATGCTTTGTTAGTCTATATTAATTCTGATTGTATATTTAAATTGTACTTACAATGTGCCACCACCTAGTTTTCTCTTTTAAATTCCTTGGGTGGCGTTTGGTTAGGGAATGTTTTATTCCCATACCACATGACTAGTAATGTTTTAGGACTAGTCATGTTTTATGACTAGTAATGTTTTTCAAATCTTGTTTGGTTAGGGAATGTTACATTACTGGGTATGTAGTAGGTATATTTCATTCCCATGTTTGGTTAACGTGGTATATTCTCATACTGGGTATGTAGTGGGTATGTCCCATTCTCCATAATCTATTTCTTTTTGTTGGATTATATATCAATAACGTTGCAAAATCGGTTCAAATCAGTTCCTGGCATGATGCATCAATTGACTCTAAAATGTTAGGCCCAAAAACGTTAGGACTTGAATGGATCCTATAGAGACTAATTTGAGCCGATTTTGTAACATTAAGGACTTAGTTAACCAAATTAGAAAATTATACCCTTATTTAAGTATTTGACTAATTTCCAAAATGTCAAGGACGAATTTAAACAATTACCAAAAAAAAGATACTACTAAAACCCAAAACCCTCACATGTCCAATATGATTTGGCATAATACCAAGTGTGCGTTTATGGAGCTTTGTTTATGGAACTTTGGCTCTCATAGGCAAAGTTTGACATTCCCATAGGGAATGTGGTCATGACCACATACCCACTAGTATAGGAATGTGGATGGGAATAGGTTGTAATGAAAAGACCGAGCATGAAAATACCAAAATACCCCTCCTCGTTTGTTCTTCAAGTCATGAGAAGAAAGGGTTGGATTGGTTTTTTGGTATTTTCAAATAGAACAAAGAATAAAAAAAAATAAAGCTTAAACGTTATATTAAGATAGAATTTGTAAAGAACTAAATAATATAAAGTAGAAAAGTATGAGGGTCACTTGATAAATAATCCAAATAAGAAAATGTTTGTTAATGGAGATCTTGAAACATAAAAATTCCCTTTTGAACTCTTCACGAAACTCGTTGATCAAATTTAGCTCTCGAGTCGTTGATGAAAGTCATAAATCATGAAATAACCTTTAACCGACACTTCAATAACTTCAATCGGACATATGGACAAAAAATTATACGATATTAAATTAATCGGCAATCAAAACCACAAAATTTCGGAAGCATTTTTTAGAACCAAAACATTAAAATTAGCTTTTGAGTTCTAAATGAAAAATTGTAGATCATGAAATTACCTTTTTACAATGTGAAAACTGATACTAGCTATTTACAATGTAAAAAGTGATACTTCCCAACAAATGATGTAAATGAAATAAATCATGTAAATGAGTTTGTCCTCAATCTTGCGAAGCTTTCTCCACCGATAAGCAGTCCAGAGCGCCAAAGTTCCATAAACAAGTGTGTAGGATGCCCACACATAAGGATAACTTTCAACATGCTCCTTCATTTTCTGATATCTCTGCTGCACTAGTTCCGTTAGGTTGGTTGGAGGACTTGCACTTTGCTGAGATGCTTCTCCCTCTTTCTCACTCGCCATTTGTATGATCGTATCCCGTCAAACCTCCTATGTTCATGGAACAACAATCAAAGTGTTATAGTATTTAAGCATTACAGAACATCAGAGAGCTAAAATGTCACTCAGGAACATATTGAATTCAAAATATAAAGACATTATCAGTTTATGGTCAAAAGTTCAGTACTGATTTAGCATAATACCAAGTGTGTGTTTGGTTGATGGGAATGTTACATTACCGTGGGAATGTTGGTATAGGAATACCTTTTACCCATGTTTGGTTGCAAAAAAAAGATTCCCATAGGGAATGTGTGTTGACTCCATAAAGTTTTTGATGATAACAAAACATTCTATTTTAGTGGGACTAACCAAGCTATCTAGTGTGCAGTGACAAATTGAGTGACACACTTAATGTATGGTTATGCGCAAACCTATCTATACAAAGCTCAATATCACAGAAGAAACACACTACGAGTGAAACCCTCCTCAGTGAGTACAGTTGAGGTGAAATTGAAGAAAACTTAGTCCACAACAAGCTCAAGAAGCATTTTAGTGGGACTGAAGTCAGAACAAAGAGAATACATATGAAGAACTGACTGAAGAAAGCAAGAAAGAGCAATATTAGTGCCACCAATTCTGAGGCACAACTTAGTGGGACTAAAGAAGGTCGACAACACAACCTGACAGTTTTTGACAGCGTCGGAAAACAACAAAATAACGGGATAAAAATTCAAAAAGATGCTCCAACGGCTAGTTTCGACAGATATGTATTTAAGACGTGAAATGACCGTTGGGAAGCAGTTTTAGAGCATTCAAAAACTCCTTTGAAAGCATTTACTCTCAAGAATTTTCTCCAAGCCGTACAACACTCTTATTCTTTGTATTTGCTTGGTCTTTTGCAAGACTGCTCTTAATTTTGTTCTTGTAAATCTTGCACAACACTTACTTTGTGTTTATTTGTTTGTGATTAAGTGCGGGGAGCACTTGTTCGAGCTAGGGTTTAGCTCGCTGTGATTTCAAGCTTGGGGAAAGCTTGGTTTGTGTAAAGGCTTGGTGTAGGCCCGTAACTACATCGGATTAGTGGATTTGGTGAAAATCCTTGGTTGGGAAAGATTAAGGTAGAGGACGTAGGTCGGGTGGACCGAACCTCTATAAATCGTGTGTCAAGCTAAGCATCTCCTAATCCGTTTTAGTTATCTTGCCTTTATGTGTCTTTATTACTTGCCATTCATTCCTCTGTTCTCCTCTGCCTTCTTCATTAACTCTGATCAGCCATATTCTTGTCGCAACGCGCGGGTCCGAGGGGACCCGCGGCCCACGACTTGGGGATATTTACTACTGGAATCTATCTACGGAGTCGCCACTTATCTTTTATGGTGTGATTAGCCACCTATTAGTTTATTAAGCTTACTGTTAACCCTAGCCTGGCGGAGGTAACACTACACTTAATAAAGTCTACTTAACCAGAGATTCTATGGTTCGGGAGTCGGGTACGCGTGGGGAAGGATTAACACCCCCACGTCGCCCGTCAGAAGACGTCACTGACCAGTCTAGGGCTAACGTACAGGTTTCAATTCATGGTTATATCTATTCGTAATACTTAAATCTATTCAAAATAAGTTTTAAAGGTTTTCTTAACAGTTTTTAATAATGATAAACCTCTGTCTCATCATAGATTACCCTGAATTGACTTCTCTCTACTTCTTAGTTTAATTACTGATTACTGCTTACTCTTTCTTTTACTCTTTAGCTTAATTAACTCAGTCTCTGTTTAGTTCTTCTTTTCCTCTTTAATTTAATTACCCAGGATTAAACTAATTGCTTGTTCTTCATTTGCTATTTAGTTTAATTTCCTAGAATTAAACTAACTTCTTCTTTAGTTTAATCACCTAGAATTAAACTAATCTTCTTTTTTACTACTTAGTTTAATTACCTAGAATGAAACTAAACTCTTCTTCTTTTACTACTAGAATTAAACTAATCTCTCCTCCTTTTACTACTTAGTTTAATTACCTAGAATTAAACTAATATCTTTTACTACTTAGTTTAATTACATAGAATTAAACCAATTTCTTCTTCTTTTACTATTTTGTTTAATTACCTAGAATTAAACTAATTTTTCCTTTTTCTGCTAATTAGTTTAATTATCTGGACTTAAACCAGCCTCTTTTCCTTTTACTATTTAGTTTAATTACCTAGAATTAAACTAATCTCTTTTACTACTCAGTTTAATTACCTAAAATTAAACTAATCTCTTCTTCTTTTACTACTTAGTTTAATTACCTAGAATTAAACCAATTTCTTCTTCTTTTACTGTTTAGTTTAATTACCTAGAATTAAAGTAATTTCTTCTACTATTTAGTTTAATTACCTAGAATTAAACTAATTTCTTCATCTTTTACTATTTAGTTTAATTACCTAGAATTAAACTAATTTCTTCTTCTTTTACTACTTAGTTTAATTACCTAGAATTAAACTAATCTCCTCTTCTTTTACTACTTAGTTTAATTGCATGGAATTTAACTAATTTCTTCTTCTTTTACTATTTAGTTTAATTATCTTCTATTTACTTGTCCTTTATTTTAATTGCTTGGTTTTAATTTTTGATTGTATTCATGGATGCCCGTGATGCATGTAATCCGATTTAAAAATGTTTACCGTGTGATTATACGAGAGACACTATTTGGGCACCTTCCACTTGATTGGTAAGACCCCCATTTAGATGTCTCAAGTCTAGGAAACTCGGATTGAAATGGACAATTATGCCTACATCTTAACCGATTATTCCATCATCGGTGTCAATTTGATTTTCTCAAATGAGCATGGCATCAACAATATTCATGGAAATTTAAAATGCATGATCATGGATATAGTGCACTTTCATAATTTTGTTGACTTTTCCATATAATAAAAGACTTAATTTGTTCACTAAACTTTGAATTAGGGGTCCAATTGAATTATTCTTCTAGAATTAAGGGCCAAATTGAAGGAAAACTAAGTTGAAAGGACTCTATTGCCCCTGATTTTCGAAATAAGGGTCTATTTGGACACGCTAAAAAGTGGTGGGACTTAAATGTATTGAATTTAGGGACTAAATTGAAACAAAATAAAGATTC
>AWUE01023150.1:0-15879 GCA_001974825.2 Corchorus olitorius
GGAAATAGCCCAATTAAATCACTATGGACCAACATTGGGCTTCCAACAATGACTTAGTATTGAGAATAATGGCTATGATGTCAATGTCCAACTACTAATTAATCATGAAATATGCACATGTAACTTCTAAGAATGGGATACTTAAATAAAGAGCATGCTAATCAGATAGAGGATTGCTAACTATGAACTAGTATGAACTAGTAAGTGACCATAATGCTTCTTATGTGACTTAGAATAGAATTGATTTAAATGAAAAAAATAAAATGCAACTACTAAATGAAGCTAAGTCTTGAAATATGCAAAAATGCCAAAGGTACTCATGCTAAGATTCTTTTGGGTTTTTCAGAATGCAATTTAGATGGCTAATAAAGAATTAGCTAATCTAACTAAAAGTGCTTAAAATGACCGAGACGCCCTTGAACGTGCAAATGACCAAAATGCCCCTGGACATGCAAATGACTAAAATACCCCTGAACATGCAAATGACCCCAAAATTCCCCTAAGTGACCCTAATGCTAATCAAAGAATAAATTGACTTAAATTGAAGGATACAGGACAAGAATGGGTGTCTACAACTAACAGCATGTATTATTCTGAATTGCAAACACAATTAATTCAGTCTAGAGCATTTATCATCAAACATATTTGGAGCAATCATTTGCTACATTTGAGCAAGCAAAAAACAGGCAAAGCACAAGTTGGCAACTCCATGGTTCACACGCATTAAGTCATGCATTTATAGGTTCTAGTTCCATGACATTGCATATAGTTTGTAACAATACTAGGAAAAAAGAAGGAAAAAACAACATGCATTCCTCTACAAATTCAACATCCATTTCAGCAATTCTCACATACATTTTAGCACACATAATGAAAGAAAGAAGACTGGCAAGGTACATGCATTGGTCATCAAAGAAAGTTTAGTGCAGCAGCACGTTTGCATCCCTTAGAAGATAATTAACACCACTGCAACCCTTAGTTTTCTGGTGTTCACGTGGCACTTCCACACACCAAACCCAAACATACAAGCCCAAGCATGCATCTCATTACAAGAACAACCCAGTTCAAGCATTTACAATTTTTGTCAATCATAGCTTAGTGTTTAATTTGCAGCATTGCATGGATATTGTTTAAGTCAGATTTCATTTATCAATAGCAAGCATAACCTAGCTTTGCATTAGTTCAATTAAGCATATACCATATACCACTTTGCGCACAAATTCAGAGGTTGCAGTATGGTTTTTCATTGACACTTAAGTGATTGCTAAAGCATTTAATAATTTGCAAAAGTCAAGGACGGTTCATCAACTCAGAGTAGTTGCAAGTAAATTCCTCAACATGCAAGTTTACAAGTAAAGCAGAGCATTTCCCCATTCATCATCATCATTCAAACAGATCAAGCAAAGAGAGAAAAGAGAGAAAATTACCTCATCTGTTGTTGCATATGGATTGGTCCAGCTCACCTCTGCCATCTCAGCCACCACATCAGCACTCTCTGCAGACAAAAAAAACTCACATGAGCTGCAAAGCTCAATTGCAAACAGTAAAAAACAAATTGCCAAAATAAAAATAGAAAAAAAAAATAGGGCAAGCAAACAAAACAGCAAGAAGGAGCAAGACAAAAAGAAAACATTGACTATGTCAGCACCAACCCTAGTACCCACTGCCATGCCAACAACCACACCCAAGCGCAAACAAGAATAGGCAGAAAACAAACAAAAGGATTTATGAATTAAAAGGAGGCTTACCTCGAGGGGCCTGAAAAAGAAAGGAGGGAGGAAAATCAGTGATTGAAGGCTCCACAAAAAAAGGGGGAGAAAATTAACAGAATGGGCGGTTTTTTTTTGAAAAAAAAAAAAGAAATTCTGGGGGTTCTAGCAGGAAAAAAAAAAAAGAACACAAAAAAATGAAGCAAGGAGGAATCAAATGAGTGAAAGGGGGTACCTTCTTACTGCTAATTTTAGGTCTCGAAGGGCTTCAGTTTTCCCTTGTCTCTGCTCCCTATTTTCCGATAGAGCTTGAGCCATTTTTTGGGGGTCCGATTCTTTTAGGGGTTTCTATTTTGGAGTTTTGTTCGTTGGTTGGGTTGAAATCACAGAAAGGAGGCGCCGTTAGTGTTTGGCAGTGATCTCTCGCCGGACTCTAAGTACTCTAGGTTACTCTATCGAGTTTAAGGTGTTTGAGGCTAGGGTCTGTGGCTTTGGAAGAGAGAGGCGTGATATTTGGAGGTTTTGGAGCTCATCTACGGTGAATCGCCGGAGTTTGGAGGTTGCAGCGCCGGGATTCAGTGGCTTGAGGTTCGGATACAGGGGGATTGTTAGCTAGGGACCACGGATTCAAAGTCCGATTCGGTGAGGAAATAGAGAATGAAGTGAAAAACTACATACCGTAGTTTGAAGTCGATCCTATGGTCGGTTGTGGAGATCGGGAAACGGGAAGTTAGGCTCGGGTTAGCTTCATTTGAAAGGGTTTTGGGCGGATTTTGAGGAAAAGAGGAGTGGATTTGGTTTCCAGGCGCGGAGTAGGCCATTTCTGGAGGTTCCGGACTTCATCGGAGCACTAATCGAAATATGGCACGGCGTCGCCGCCATGGGACGATTCCCGGTGGGAGGATGTTAGGCGGCTAGGGTTTTGGAGTTTTGAAGGAAGAAGACAAAGTTAGCACTTTATACTATCCGTACTTATAACCCGCGGCCCGACCCGGTTCCACCCACTTGACCCAACCCGTGTAGGCCCACCTTAAATTTGGTAAATTTCTGACCTGGGCTTTTTAAACTTTATATTTGGGCCTTCTGATTTTAATTTCACTTGGGCTTTTATTTGTTTTGTGCATTTGCCCTTCGTAAACATTAATCTAGTTTATATTAGTTCAATCTAAGGCCTAGCTTCATTAATTCCTTTTAGGCCTTAATTTAAAGTTTTGATTAATAATTTAATAGTTTATTCTACTAGTCATGTGAAAAAAAATCAAAATATGTGAATAAAGCATTTTATATGTTATTAAAAAAATCAAAATATGTTCATGCATTTTAAATTTCTTTAAATGTTATTAAATACTATGTCATGTAAGATAAAAATTTGGATTCGATGATGGAACGATTAATTGGGACTTAGACAATTATTGTCGGTCTTAATTTATCCTTTCTAGGCTCGGAACACCTGGACAGGGGTCTTACCAGTATGAGTAGAAGGCACCCGGACAGTGTTCCTTGTATAATTACTCGGTAAATTTGCATTAACCGGAATTCATGCATCACGTGCATTCATACATATAGAAATTAGAATTAGTAATTACTATTAAATTCAAAAATGAAAATGAAATATTTTGTTTCCAAAAATTCCAAAAAAAGATTTGTGTTTGTTATGGTTCTCTTCAAGTTTTTCTTAAATTAAAGCTAAGAGTCAACTTTTCTTTTTTCTAAGGAAATGAAATAGGTTTTTTTTAAAATAATCAAGGTTTAAGTTTTATCTAAGCAAGGAAATTTGTCACAAGAAAAAAAAGATAAGTGAAAGGAAAAGAAAAAAGAAAATATTAAAAAACTAAAGGAGGATTTTTACAAATAAAAGCATCCAAAAAAAAGAAAAAAATTCAAAATCAAGAAGAGTTTTCAAATTTAAATAAAATGATAAAAAGATTAAAAATCTAAAAATATCAAAATGAATGCTTTTTGCAAAGGAATTTCAATGAATCAAAACCAGCCAGTCTTATTTTTAAGGAAGGAAAAGTTCCCATTTTAGGATTCTCTTTAGAGTAGAGTCGTTTTGAACCTGATTTTCTTAAAATCCTTTCATGAGGAACCCAGAACAGACCAAAGAGTAAAATGGGAATAAGAGATTGATCGAAGGGTCCGGTCATTTCTTTTACGACCCAACAATTTTTCTAAAAAAATCTAAACTCATTTGTGCTTGTGTAACTTTGTTTTCAAAATCAAACAAAGGATTTACTTTCTTTAAATCATTTAAAACTTAGGAATAATGACAACCAATTATAGAAACCTACAGTTAGTTCTAGGCTAGTCAGTGCTGTCGTTTGACAGGCGTTGTGGGGGTGCTGATCCTTCCCCACGCGTACCCGATTCCCGAACCCTTAGGCTCTGGATATGAAGACCATTTATTAGGCTAGTGTCACCATTGTCAGGCTTAGGTTGATATTGGGCTTAATAATTTGATAGGTGACTAATCACACCTAGGTTAAAAAAAGATTACTGGCGACTCCTCAAATTTTAAGTCGTTTCGACAGAGTCCCCGGACTCGAACGTTTCGACACTTCCTTGCAAGGGATTTCTGAATCAGTGGGTGGAGTAATCTGCTCATTGTTTGGTTTTACTTGTTAAGCATGCGTGAAAAAATTAAATTATAATTGTTCTTAATGCTTTGTTCTTGAGTAATTATCACACTGGATCAAGAGGTAATTGCTTAAAGAATAAAATGGATAAGTCACACTGGATCAAGAGTTTTATCTAACATGCATATTAGGGTTTCCCTAGGTTAGTTATCAATTGAGAATTAAATATTGAATTCATCTTTTAAATCAATGATCTATAATTAATTTGATTGATACTACCATTGGAGAAGAAGTATGCCTTTTAATTATTGTTCTCTTTATTAATTGCCATAGTTTAGATTTATTTTACTTTGCTTTGTTTTAAGTTTAATTGCTTTCTTTATAATTGCTATTTTTAATCCCCTATTTCTAAACAAAACTCTTAAGGAATTTTTAGTAACAGTTAATCTTGGATAAAGTCTATTCCCCTTCTCTGTGGGATTTGGCCCCTACTTGCCCTATCTACTTAGATAGGTTTTGTGGGGATTATTTTTATGATTGCTGACTACCAATCACTACATTAATGGCATCATCAGTTTTTGAACAGGCAATAAAGTGTGCCATCTTAGAAAACCTATCAACCACAACAAAAACAGAATCTTTACCTCTTCTAGAACGAGGCAAACCTAACACAAAATACATGCTAATGTGTGTCCATGGTCCATGAAGAATAGGCAAAGAAGTATACAATCCATGAGGTTTAGATGTAGATTTAGCTTGCAAACAAACAATACAACTAGAAACATGCTTTCCTACATCATATCGCATCTTAGGCCAAAAGAAGTGTTCATGCAAAATCTCATATGTTCTATCAACACCAAAATGACCCATTAAACCCCCTTCATGTGATTCCCTCAACAAAACATCACGCAAAGAACAAGAAGGAATACAAAGCCTAGATTCTTTAAACAAAAATCCAGAATGCAAGTAATACTTCCGAAATCCAGAATTAGCACATGCTTTAAAGATATCACCAAAGTAAGCATCCAAAGCATACAAATCCTTAATAAGCTCAAATCCTAGAAATTTAGATTCAAGTGTGGAAAGTAACACATACCTCCTTGATAATGCATCGGCTACAACATTCTCCTTACCTTTCTTATATCGCACCACATAAGGAAAACTTTCAATGAACTCCATCCACTTAGCATGCCGTTTGTTCAACTTTTGTTGGCCTTTCAAGTACTTCAAGCTCTCATAATCAGTATGAATCACAAACTCTTTAGGCCACAAATAGTGTTGTCATGTTTGTAATGCTCTCACAAGAGCATACAACTCCTTATTATAGGTTGGATAGTTCAATGCAGCCCCATTCAATTTCTCACTAAAATATGCCACGGGCTTTCCTCCTTGCATCAAAACAGTTCCAATTCCTATACCTGATGCATCACATTCAATCTCAAAAGTATTGCTAAAGTTAGGCAAAACAAGCAAAGGAGCATTAGTAAGCTTTTTCTTCAAGGTCTCAAATGCTTCTTGTTGTTCTTTTCCCCATTTGAATGGTGAATCCTTCTTCATTACACTTGTTATAGGTGCTGCCAAGGTGCTAAAGTCCTTAACTAACCTCCTATAAAATCCAGCCAGGCCATGGAATGATCTCACTTGTCCAACATTGGTTGGTGTTGGCCAATCTTTGATGGCTTTGATCTTCTCTTCATCAACTTCTATACCTTGCGTAGAAACCACAAAACCAAGAAAAACAAGCTTGTTTGTGCAAAAGGTGCAGTTCTTAAGGTTAGCATACAATTTCTCAACCCTAAGTACATCTAACACACATCTCAAATGCTTAACATGTTCTTCTAATGTGCGGCTATACACAAGAATATCATCAAAATAAACAGCAGCAAATTTGCCAATAAAAAATCTCAAAACATGGTTCATTAGCCTCATAAAAGTACTAGGTGCATTAGTCAAACCAAAAGGCATAACTAACCATTCATACAATCTAAGCTTAGGTTTAAAGGCAGTTTTCCATTGATCACCCTCTTTCATGCGAATTTGATGGTACCCACTCTTAAGATCAATCTTAGAAAATAAACAAGCACCATGCAATTCATCTCTCATATCATTTAATCTAGGAATAGGGTGACGATACTTAACTGTTATGTTGTTGATAGCTCTACAATCAACACACATTCTCCAAGTTCCATCCTTTTTAGGAACAAGCAAAACAGGAACAACACATGGACAAAGGCTTTCTCGCACATAACCCTTTTCAAGCAACTCTCCAACTTGTTTCTCCAATTCCTTTGTCTCATCAGGATTTGTCCTATAGGCTGGCCTATTAGGTATTTGCGCCCCAGGGATGAAATCAATTTGATGCTCAATCCCTCTAATTGGTGGCAATCCACCAAAATTTCCTCAGGAAACACATCTGCATAATCACTCAAAAGAGAAACAATATTTGTTGGAAGTTCTCCAGCCAAGTTGTTAGTGCTCATAAGTGTATTTTTAAGCAAAAGCAAGATCAAAACAGAATTATCATGCAAAGCACTCTTAATCTCACTTTTAGTAGCTAACATACGCTCCTTAACAACTTTCTTAGAGTTAGTTCTCTTATCAACCAAAACAGCATTGTTTTCAACGCATTTAGCACTAGAACTAGCTTCATGTTTCTCCTTTTCTTTAGCCCTATATTCCGCTTCCATTTTAGCAAATTCCTCTCTCAACTTAATTTAATCTTTTAAAACTTCTTGAGGCGATAAAGGAACTAAAGTAACAGGAACCTTACCACACATAAAAGAATACTTGTTTGTGTCACTATCATGCTTCACCTTGTTGTAATATTGCCATGGTCGACCAAGTAGTACATGACATGCTTGCATTGGCAAAACATCACACAAAATGTCCTCCTTGTACCTGCCAAAGAAAGAGAAACTAAAACTTGCTTGTGAACCTTAATTTCTTCTCTATCATTGAACCAACCTAAACTATAGGGTTTCAGATGTTTGGTAGTGGGTAATTGCAACTCCTTCACCAAATAGACACTAGCAATATTGGTACAACTCCCACCATCAATTATCACACTACTAGGCTTCCCATTACGTAACACCTAGTATGGAACAAATTCTCCCTTTGATTTTGTACATCACCTCTTACATAAGCAATAAAAGTTCTCCTAGCAACCAAACTCTTAAGTGGTGGTATCTCATCATCATCATCACTTGTAGCCACATCTTCATCCCTTTCATCCTCTCCATCTCCACTAGATCCTAAGTTGAATTCCTCATCTTCACTCACAAGTTCACCATGCTCATTAAAATACAACACATTCTTATTAACACAATCCTTAGCATAGTGACCAAATCCTTGACACTTAAAACACTTAAAGTGAGTTTTAGAAGAAGAACTAGATGAAGATTTTGAATCAGTTTTGGGACTTACAAACTGTTTTTGCGCCACCTCCTTCTCCTTGCTTGGTGTTTTCTCATCTTTCTTGTAATAAGAAGGTTTCCATGAGTTACTAGATGATGAAAAACCCCTCTTGGTCGAAACTCCCCTTTTGACTTGACCTTCGGCCTTCAAAGCATGTTGCAACATCTTCTCTACATCATAGTGTTGTTGCATCTCCACTATATCATGAATTTCTCTATTCAAGCCCGCAAGAAACCTAGCCATTGTAACTTGTGGAGCTTCTTCAATTTCAGCCCTAGACATCAACAACATCATCTCTGAATAGTATTCATCAACACTTTTAGATACTTGCCTCAATGATTGCAATCTTTGATAAAGAAAATTGATGTAGTAACTTGGCACAAATCTCTTTCTCATAACACTCTTCAACTCAACCCATGTTTCAATTGGCCTCTCCAAATTTCTTCTCCTAGATTGCACCAATTGATTCCACCAATTCAAGGCATTCTCAACAAACTCAAAGATAAAAATTTGTACCTTCTTAGTTTCGGCATAAGGATGATAGACAAAGTACATATCCTATTTTGATTCCCAATCCAAGTAATCTTCTGGAGTTCCTCTTCCATTGAACTTAGGAATCTTGTACTTGATGTTGTCTTTAGGCTCATCACTATCACCACCTCTTCTAGGCCGTAGGTTTTCCATGTAAGCTTGACCTCTAGCCTCTTGCTCCCTTAATCTCTCCATTGGATCTCTTCTATCAACTTGCCTTTGAGCTTGTTATTGTTCTCTTTGTCCATGGCCTTGTGCGGCAATAGCCCTTGGTTGATTTTGGGTTTCTAAGGTATCCACTCTTTGATTAAATTGAGTAGACATGGTATCCATTCTTTGCATAAGAGTTTGCATCATTGCAACCAAGTCATTGGCTTGATTTTCGTCATCTTTTGTATCTCCCATTGTACCTACACAAAAGAAAAGTTAGTAGCAAAAAATTCCTCACAAGTGTGTGTGTCTGTATAACTCAATGTGCTCTCGTGTTTGCACATAAAACTAAGTGGATTGGTGGTCCTGTAAGCTCTCTTAATGATCTCACACTAATCTGACTTTTACTTCACTTTAGCTTCAATAGGCCTAATAAGAGTAACTTCTTTCTTCTCGTGACCTACTTGAGGAACAAACAATTAGGAGCAACACCTCATGTGAATCAAAGGAAAAAATGATCTTAGAATAATCAAACCAAACCAATTTGCAGCTTCCTTGTGTCACCAAAACTTGCTGCACAAATCCAATTAAAACAGCACAATACACAATTCAACCAGTTCAAGCTCAACCCTAGTTATACCACTTATTTTGCAACTTAAAATTGGTGATCTCCAAATTGAAATCTTCAAAATTAAACCTTCAATTACAACAATAAAAAGTACCCCAAGATCCTCAAACAAAACTTTCAATTCCAATCAAATATCTCCAATTAGGGCTAATTGCACAAATTAGTTCAATTGCACAAAAACAAGAACCCTAACCCCCCTGAAAATTTCGATGACTTTTTTTATTTTTATTTTTTTGAATTTTACAATATTTTTCCCAGAAAGATCACTATGTAAAAACACTAAATACCAAATTTCAGCCCTTTCCGACCAAGAACGAATGCAAAACAAAAATCACAAGTTTCTGGTCGAAAATGTTTTTTTTTTTATATATTTTTCTATATAACCTTGATGTATGAGGGATCCAAATCTGAAATTTCAAAGCAAACAAACCACTAATGAATCTACAACAAAAATCGGAAGTTTCTGAATTTTTGAAAAGATGAGTTTTGCGATTAGGATGTTGATGGATGAAAAACTTGATGAATGATGAATAGAAGGATAGATTTACCGATTGAAGATGAAAACCTATGCTCTGATACTAATTGATACGAATCTAGTTGTGTTAGATTCAAATCTACCCTTGAATTCCTCCAAAGATCAACTTGAAACTTCAACTTCTAGATTTGGTTTAAATCGATTTCTGTATCTAGCTCTTCTTCTTCGTTCGTCGCCTCTAGATGGATAATTAGACCTGCAATTATCAATCTAAGATCACAAGATTCACAAAATATTAAGCAATCGCAACCTAATTGCTTGCTAGGACTCTACAAGATTGAAGAACCCTAAAGTATGCTCAAACTAGAACAATGAAGCTAAATAATCAATTGGGTGAATAAACCTCAACTTTTATTGAAAACTTAGCTTAGTATACAAAGAGGGGAGTTTATATAGGCATAGGATCGACCAAAATAAAAGAAATAAGGCCCTAGAGGCGGTTTGTACATGCCTTGGGCGGCACACATAAAGAAAGGACAAGGAAATAGCCTAATCCAAGTCCAACTAGCTAGGAAAAATAAATAACACGGAATAAATAAACAAGGATTGGACTTAGTCAAACAAGGCCCAATCCTAATGTCATCTAAACATAAAGATAAGCTAATCTAAGATAGAATAAAGCCCACAATGGCCGAAATAACACATTCAAGCTCTAATGCATATCGATTGCAAGTAAGGTGATGATCTTGAAACCAATGGATGAATGCTTGCTCAAATCTTCACCAAAGCTCTTCAATGGCGCATCAATGTCTTTCATATCTTCTAAATGACTTCGAACAACGCCTATGAGTGCATCCTTGAATCTTTTAGCTCTTGCTCTTATCATAGGACCAATAGGCATTTCTAATGGATCAAATGGCATCTTCTTGGTGCTTGGAACATGTTCAACGATAACTCCTTGATCTTCATGCTTCTCCATGCTTCCTTGCACTCCATGCTCATCCTTTCCATGATCTCCATTGTCATCTTCAAGTCCGTTATAAGCCCTTGGCGCATCAGGTTTAAATCCCTAAAAGAATTTGGCCTTCCTATCCTTCATTCGAGCCCTTTTTCCTATAGCTTTTACCTCTCTACCCCTTCTTCTTCCACTTCTCCGTGAATTTTTTGAGAGCAATGTCGATGTATGATAAATCAAATCAAAAGTTACATAGAGAAAACAAACAAATTAAGAAAGTTAAAGAAATTATAAAACCTAGGAGTCTCGCGACTTCCAAACATCTCATTCACATCAGATTTCACCTCATTTTTCTTTAAAGCACGTTTCTGCAAAAAAAATCACAAAGTTGAGAATTGACTAATATATGGTGTAGAAGGGAAATAATACCAGGCTTTTCTCACTATGTATCTTGAAAGGATGTCACTCTGCATTGCGAAGAAGCCCTTCCCAAAGTGAGTATAATTCAGCGGACTTGCCCAACCAGAAGTCACTCCCATCAAACTTTTCCCAGCATGCAGTTTCAAAAGGTTCCATTCTAAGTTCTCCCATATGCTTTAGACTCCAATTGTTGATTCATCAGATTCACAAAACTCCTCCATATACTACAATCAATTCAATATAAGACACAGAATTTGAGCCAAAGAAAAGTCAAAGTGTCAAGAATTAATAACCTCACATTAATCAATTTTTAGCTTTTTCTTCTATCAAATTGAATGAAAATAATCCAGACACAGAATTGCGACTGCATAGTTTAGCTTTTACTCAATACTTTGTTGTTTAATGGATATATGTTATTATGTGTATAGTTTAGTACCTATTTTACAAAATTTTTGCAGTGTAACCAATTAGAAGAGGTGACAGAAGAACCAACTACAAACAATGCAGAAGGGGAACTACAAACAATGTTGATGTCGAAAACAGGAGATGAAAATTATCATTTTAATATGCTTCCTGCTCAAATTCAACAAGAATATGCAAACAAAAATGTTTTCATATAAATAGAACTATATATGCTAATAGTTTGAAGTTTAAAGTTCAATTTAGTTTTAATTATGATATACTTTCATGTAAATACAACTATGCTTATGGTTTGATGTTTAAAGTTTACTTTTCTTATGTTCACAATATTATTATCCTTGAAATTTAATGAAATTATAAATTTAATGCAAAAGTACTATCCTCCATATTGAGTATTATTATCCTTTTGTATCATCTCATTTCATCAAGTTTTTAATCAAAGTTGCATTTAAGTTTCAAAATCAAAACCTTGCTCAAGGTCGAGGTTACATTTGTAAGACCTCCGGGCACCATTTTAGAAACCTCCGGGTATTAATTCTGATAAATCCTCTAGGTATCATCTCATTTCATCAAGTTTTTAATCGAAGTTGCGTTTAAGTTTCAAAATCAAAACCTTGCTCAAGGTCGAGTTTGCATTTGTAAGACCTCCGGGCACAATTTCAGAAACCTCCGGGTATTAATTCTGATAAATCTTCCTGGTATCATTTCATTTCATCAAGTTTTTAATCAAAGTTGCGTTTAAATTTCAAAATCAAAACCTTGCTCAAGGTCGAGTTTGCATTTGTAAGACCTTCGGGCACCATTTCATAAACCTTCGGGTATTAATTCTGATAAATCCTCCGGGTATCATCTCATTTCATCAAGTTTTTAATCAAATTTGCGTTTAAATTTCAATAAACTTTGCTCAAGGTCTTTACTCAGAGTTTGCATTTGTAAGACCTCGGGGCACAATTTAAGAATCCTCTGGGTATTAATTCTGACAAGTCCTCCGGGCATTCCAAGCGTCAACTTTTCTTTTATGCAAGAAAATGAAACAGGTTTTTAAAAAATCAAGGTTTAAGTTTTATTAAAAAAAAAGGGAAACTTGTCATAAGAAATAAAAGAGACGGATGAAAGGAAAATGAAATTTTGTTTTTAGACAAAAACCAAAAAAAGGATTTTTCAAGATGGTAATTCAAAATTTTAAACTTAAAGAAAAGAACTTAAATCAAAAAAATTTCAAAATTAAGAAGAGTTTTTTTTTAAGCCTAAATAAAATGATAAAAAGATTAAAAATCCAAAAATATCAAAATGAATTCTTTTTTGAAAGAATTTCAATAATTCAAAATCACCAGTTTTATTTTCAAGGAAGGGAAGGTTCCCATTTTCGATTTCTTTCAAAAATAGAGTCATTTTGAGGCCAATTTTCTTAAAATCCTTTCATGAGGAACCCAGAAGAGAACAAACAGTAAAATGGGGATAAGAGATTGATCGAAGGGTCCGGTCATTTCTTTTACAGCCAACAATTTTTCTAAAAGACTCTAAACTCATTTGTGCTTGTGTAACTTTGTTTTCAAAATCAAACAAAGGATTTACTTTCTTTAAATTATTTAAAATTTAGGAATAATGGCAACCAATTATAGAAACTCACAATTAGTTCTAGGCTAGTCAGTGTTGTCGTTTGACAGGCGTTGTGGGGGTGCTGATCCTGCCCCACGCGTACCCGACTCCCGAACCTTTAAGACTCTGGTTAGAAGACCATTCATTAGGTTTAGTGTTTCCTTTGCCAAGCTTAGGTTAATATTAAACTTAATAATCTAATAGGTGGCTAATCACAGCTAGGTTAAAAAAGATTAGTGTCGACTCCTCAAATTTTAGTCGTTTCGATAGAGTTCCCTAGACTCGAACGTTTCGACAGCTTGGCGACTCCGCTAAGGACAGATAGAGAGTCAAACTGGGTTCTGGTTTGGAATTAACTAGGGTTTTTGTATTTGGTTGTTTTCTCTTGTTTATTCATGTTTATTTGTGTTTACATGCTTTGTTTATATTTCGTATACTCTGTCTAATCTTCGGTCTGCTCTGTTTTTTTCCTTTGAGGGTAGTTTAGTACTTTGGGGTGGAGTGGTCAGTAAAGGTTTATATGTTTATTCACACACACACACTAATAACTTGCATTTGCATTGCATCAGCTCATACCGGAGCTCTAACCATTTTAGGAGGAGGCAAAGTAGCTAGCCCTCGTGTGACGATAGTCACCGTGCGGGTTTTTAGTGAAACACCTCCACTCAGACTGAACCCTTTTCAATGAGCCTATGATGGACGAGGATTGGGGCCCTTACTAGCCTAGAGTGGGCGACAATAAGGACAGTTTGGGAACCTTTAGATCAAATGTGAATCCTCACCCATCATATAGATTCCTGAGAGATATTCAGCTTAGTTAGAGCCAAACCCGTGAGGATAAGACCAAGTACACAAAAGGAACATTTCTTACCTTCGCTATCACGTTTTTGTAAAATTGAATCGTAGAATGAGCAATTGCATTGCTCACAATAGGTGAACCAACCTGCACCAAGGCAACATATTTGCCAAGTTTTCAGTGGAAAATATTTTTAAGAAAACAAGTGGGGCATTTTCTTTTAAGGTTTTTAGTTATTTGTTATTTATTTTATAACCTAAATTACTGGTGACACTCTGTTTTCTTTTCTTATTTTCCTTTATTTCAATCCAGCATCATGCATTTCATGCAGTCGTAGGGCTTGCCAGATTACAATCGGGATAAAAGATGCTTGATTAAGTCGCAAGAGCCCATGACAACCATCCCACACCCAAAAGAAAGCTACTCACAAGGATTCAACAAGACAAGACCCACCAACCAAGAAATTCAATCCAAGTTGCTATCAAATAAAAAAAAACCTTTGTTGTACCTACAATAGAAACCTTGTACTGAATATTTTGTAATATGTTGAACCTCGTTTTGAAAGCCTTAATCAAGTATCTTCTGCTCCAATTGTCCTATGGCAAGTATTTAGATACTGTACCCGCATAACTCTTTTCATTTTGCAGGACTACATCATAAAGATCATGACATTATTGTACATTCTCATGCATTCATATTTTGCAATATCTTACATCATATGGTTAACAGTGCATAGTCATGCATTTGCTCATCAACATAGCCTGCCTTGTCATACACTTTCTTCAAGCATCCATGCCATTCCATCGAGAACTCGTATGAACCTTCTTGTCATTTCCGAGACATCATGTCATGCATCTCGTACATATGTTCAAGCATTCATCTTGCATTACCATCATTTGTAAATTGGTGCACTTTTTGTACATAGTTTGTTTACCTAGATCATTTGTAAATGTTACTTATTCAAGGCTTGTCCCGTAATTGGATTAATAGGGAGTCTTAGATATTATTCAAGCATGGGAGATTGGTTGGAATCTTCAATCCAACATTTGGAGCATAATCAAAGGCTTATGGAAATGAGGATAAGCGGTCTAGAAGGCAGGCAAGAAAGAATGGCGTATGACATGGATGAGCTGAAAAGGCAAGTTGTTAGGATGGTGATGAACATTGGCGATGAAGAAAGGGTCAAGGAACTTCTTTTGAATACGTCATCGCAACAAACTCATCCTGAACTAGGCTATTGTCGCAACGTGCGGGTCTGAGAGGACCCGCAACCCACGACTTGGGGAAAACTACTACTGGAATCTATCTACGGAGTCGCCACTAATCTTTTTATGGTGTGATTAGCCACCTATTAGTTTATTAAGCTTAATGTTAACCCTAGCCCGGCAGAGGTAACACTATACTTAATAAAGTCTACTTAACCAGAGATTCTATGGTTCGGGAGTCGGGTACGCGTGGGGAAGGATTAGCACCCCCACGACGCCCATCAAAAGACGACACTGAGCAGTCTAGGATTAACGTAGGTTTCAATTAACGATTGTCTCTATTCGTAATGGTTAAATCTATTCAACCTAAGTTTAAAGGTATTCTTAACGGTTTTTAATAGTGCTAAACCTCTGTCTCATTATAGATTACCCTGAATTGACTACTTTTTGCATCTTAGTTTAATTACTAATTACTGCTTACTCTTTCTTTTACTCTTTAGATTAATTAAACCAGTTTTCGTTTACTTCTTCTCTTCCTCTTTAATTTAGTTACCCATGATTAAACTAATTGCTTGATCTTTATTTGCCATTTAGTTTAATTATCTGGACTTAAACCAGCCTCTTTTCCTTTTACTACTTAGTTTAATTACCTAGGATTAAATTAATCTCTTCCTCTTTTACTACTTAGTTGTAATTAAACTAATCTCTTCCTCTTGTTGCATTTCCCCTTGGTCCACTTCGAAATATCAGGCATGTGAATCGATCCTTGTTCTGAGTTCCAAATGGACCTAAATAAGCTAACCTTTCCCCAGGCTCTTGAATCTCATTGTTGTATGCTTGTTGCCATGAATCCTTAAAGTTGTTGTCTTGTTTTGCTTGCTTTTTCCCTGTTGTATTACCTCTATTTTGTTTTCCTTTTCATGTTTCTTTGTCATGTATGCTTTCTTTTATTTGTTTGGAGATTGACATGCCACCAATTAATGGTGTTCATGTCTTGAGCC
>AWUE01023152.1:0-18665 GCA_001974825.2 Corchorus olitorius
TTAACGATGTCATGAAAAAAGAAAAAAGTTATACACGGTGAATATTGGCTGTCACATTGTTAGTTAGCAAATACAAATTTGTGAGGCATTCAATATAAATATCATTAGTTATTATTTATATTTTGATATATTGATAATTGTTTTTTTTAAAGACTAATTAGATTCACTAAAAAGAGACTAACTAAATATAATTTGTAAAAACAACCATCTTCTCTAACCTCCTCTTAGGCCCCTACCAAATATGCCGCTAATTTTCATGGCATCTATTTTTGTTTTCATTTTTGCCTCTTATTACATTTACAACTGTCACTCCCATGACTACGCCCACTATCTTTTTACTCTAATAATCAAACCCCAATCTATTTCCTTCTTTAATTTTTTGGTTCGATTTTCTTCTTTTAATTTAGAATTGAAGATCTTTCTATGGAGACTTCGATTTAAGAGGAAAATGTCATTTTTTTTTTTTAACCTGAAAGACTATATGTGTTTTTCTTTTTCTGTTCTTGAAGAGGCAATTAAGTTGAAGCTTTTTTTTTTGTCAAAAAAGATAAGTAATTTTTTGCTACATATTAAGTTGAAGTATATGATTTTGTTTTTTTAGAAAAAATATTATATACTTAACTTTGAAATAGTCTAAATTATCTAAGAAAAGAAGAAGAAACAAAATACATACCACTAATAATTATTATTATTATAATAATAAGTTTAATAATTATAATACCACTAATAATAAGTTTAATAATTATTATAATAGTAATAAGTCTAAATTAACGTGAAAAAATTGTTAGTATTATATTAGATTGGATTTTTGTGATATGGAAAGGAAAACGTAATTATATATATAACTAATAATAATTTTAATAATTATAATAATAAGTTGTTTAACATAAAAATAATTGTTATTATTGTAGACTTTTTAATATGGAAATAAAATCTGGTTGGATAGATTACATAACCCTTAAAAATATAACTAAAATTTTAAAATTAAAAAGGCTATTTTAGAGCTCGTTTGGTATCGTTTCCGTTTTCTGTTTTCTATTGCCAATTTTCTGTTTTTGGAAACAAAACAGTGAAAACATGTTTGGCAGGCTGTTTCTGTTTTCAAAAATTTTGGAAACAGAAGCAGTGTTTTGGAAAAAAGTGGAAGCAAGAATTTTGTGTTTTCATGTTTTTCCAAAACACTTCCAAAACACAAAAGCACAATGATGAATAGTAACCCACATACTTTTTAACCATTTTTTTTTTACTTTTTTATTTAAAAACATACAACCAAATTGTATATCCAAACATGTTTTTGTTTTCAAAAATTGACAGCACAACAAAAACAAAACGAAAACGAAACAAAAACAAAAAACAGAAAAAACGAAAATGATGCCAAACGACCCCTTAGATATTTCAGGTCAAGGTTTTTGAAGTTTGGACTTATATATAGATAGTATATAGATATATATATATATATATATATAAAATCGTTGACACTCCACAAAGCATGATTTGGTCTGAAGTTTTGGGGCCTCTGTCTTTCCTCTCGGCCCAAATCTAGTAAGTTGGACTATCTCTTGAAGTTGGGTATAGGCCCATGTTTGTTTAGATATTGGGGAAAGCCAGAAGGCGTTGGTGATACACCTCGAGTCTCTCGATAGTGTGGATAGTTTAAGACGCTTTGCATGCAAATCTCGTCAAAAAGTCAAAACGTCGGTGTAAATGAGGGTAAGGAGGGATGCATGTAATAGAAAATCTAACCGTCGTTAATTAAATCCCAAAGAAGCCGAAAAGAGACTATGATCTTATCACCCACCTCTCTGACTATCTACTTTGTTTTTTTGGTAACAAAAGCAACAAATTTGACCCATTATTAAGTTTCCAGTTTCATTAGAAGGCAAGGAAGAACCATCCGCTTCATCATCAATGGGGACGATGAATACTACTAATGGTAGTGTTACAGCGACGGTATTGGATTCTCAGCAAATGGTGCATAACAGCCTTACATTGTCACAGGCATACCTGGAGAGCAAAGAAGTGACTGAGACCAAATCTTTAGTTGCAGAGCTCTGCAGACAATTCTACCCACTTGGTTGGTTTTTGGGGACTGGGGGGAGCATCACCATTAAAGTGCATGATGACTCCATTCCTAGATCCCACCAGCTCGTTGTCATGTCTCCTTCTCGTGAGTGTGTTTCTTTTACACATAAATAACAATTGGTTGATGCTGTATCAAGTTCATGTTCAGCTGGGTTGGCATTATATTTATGTCAGCTATGTATGAGTTGAATGCTTTAAGGATTTTAAAGTGACATTATATGTTTGACGTTTAGGTGCTCAGAAGGAGAGAATGGTAGCAGAGGATATATACGTGCTATCTCCAGATGGACTTGTACTGTCAACACCTCCTTTGAAGCCGCATCCTTATCAACCTCCAAAGTGCACCGACTGTGCTCCTCTCTTCATGAAGGTGATTGTTATTATTGGATGATTTTCTTAAGTTTTTTTTTGTTATTATTATCATCTAATTAAATCTGTTTCCCTTGAATGTTGATTTATATATATTCTGCCAGAAGAAGTGAGTTCTCAGTAGCCAGTATTATTCTACACCACCTAACATTTGACTTGGCTAGCTCTAGAAATTGTACATCGAGGTAGTTGATGTCTCAGACTCTGAGGCACTTTTGAGGGTGAAATGAAACCCTTGAATGAGAATTTTTTATCTTCATGTGATGTAATGTGGCTGGGAGCTGGGACTAAAAACAACCCTGAATATCTAACAGGGTTAAATAATTTTACTTTTAATTGTCAAATTTATTTCTGCCTATATCAAGTTGTAAAGTTGATCTTCTTGTTTTTGTTTGCTTTCCAGGCTTACGAAATCTGTAATGTTGGGCTGTCATACACAGTCATGCACTGGAGGCTTGTCTTGTGACAATGATCAATCCTCTCTATAAGGAGTTTCGAGTAATATGCTGAACCGTGAGAATTTAGGATTTTGACACGAGTACTATAAAGTCCACATTTGCATTTTTATTTCTCATGTATTTGTGATTCAGAACTCTTTTATTATTATTGTTTTTAATTTTAATTAATTTGTTCTATATCTCTTGGCATAAATTACTATATAAACCGTTTTTTTTTCTTTTCATCTTGGGTGATGATGCTAATGAAATTCTGAGTTATATTTTCACTACAATATCTATATACTATATAAGTCTAAACTTCAAAAACCTTGACCTGAAATATCTAAAATAGCCTTTTTAATTTTAAAATTTTAGTTATATTTTTAAGGGTTAATATGTAATCTATCCAACCAGATTTTATTTCCATATTAAAAAAGTCTAAAATAATAACAATTATTTTTATGTTAAACAACTTATTATTATAATTATTAAAATTATTATTAGTTATATATATAATTACGTTTTCCTTTCCATATCACAAAAGTCCAATCTAATATAATACTAACAATTTTTTCACGTTAATTTAGACTTATTATTATTATAATAATTATTAAACTTACTATTAGTGGTATTATAATTATTAAACTTATTATAATAATAATAATTATTAGTGGTATGTATTTTGTTTCTTCATCTTTTCTTAGATAATTTAGACTATTTCAAAGTTGAGTATATAATATTTTTTCTAAAAAAACAAAATCATATACTTCAACTTAATATGTAGCAAAAAAATTACTTATCTTTTTGACCAAAAAAAAAACTTCAACTTAATTGCCTCTTCAAGAACAGAAAAAGAAAAACACATATAGTCTTGCAGGTTAAAAAAATGACATTTTTTTCTTTAAATCGAAGTCTCCATATAAGATCTTCAATTCTAAATTAAAAGAAGAAAATCGACCAAAAAAATTAAAAGAAGGAAAATAAGATTTGGGGTTTGATTATTAGAGTAAAAAGATAGTGGGCATAGTCATGGGAGTGACAGTTATAAATTGTAATAAGAGGCAAAAATGAAAACAAAAGTAGATGCCATGAAAATTAGCGGCATATTTGGTAGGGGCCTAAGAGGAGGTTAGAGAAGATGGTTGTTTTTACCAATTATATTTAGTTAGTCTCTTTTTGGTGAATCTAATTAGTCTTTAAAAAAAAATTATCAATATATCAAAATTTAAATAATAACTAATGATATTTATATTGAATGCCTCACAAATTTGTATTTGCTAACTAACAATGTGACAGCCAATATTCACCGTGTATAACTTTTTTCTTTTCTCATGACATCGTTAATTATAGTGCATGTGCAACTTTTTAATTTTCATTAATGTAAGCTTAAATCACATCAATCCTTCATTAATTAATTAATACCCAAAAAATTGGTAGATTAAAAATGACAAATCAAGTTCTATCTTTGGTTTAAACTGTCAAAAATATGTATATGTAGCATATTAAATTTAATTTCTCAACCGTAAAAAAAGTTAAGGACATATGATTAGTAATTAGGAAATTTTTATTTATCAATCCAATTTGTATATCAACTTTTATAGTTCCTCACGTTGCATTAAGTTTAGTTACAATTTTATACAAATATAATTTATATAAAGGTAAGAGTATGTTTGATTGAATTGTGTAAACAAATATTAAAAATTAGTTATGTAGCTAATATTAAAGTTTAAGTTTATGTAGTTTATTTAGTATTATATTATTATATATTAAAAAGTTCAATTCAATTTAATTTTTCTTTGAAATATATCAATAGATCATTACTTATTTTGCTTCAATAGCTTCAATCACATTAATCTTTATTTAATATGCACAATAGCATATAAATTCAATTTCTGGATCGCAAAAAAGGAAGGAACTATAAATTGGTGAATAGGAAAACATTATTTCTCAAACCAATTTGTATACAAATTTTAAAAATTTGATTTACAGATAGGGGTGTCTGGTTGTGTTGTGAGATTTGTTTTGGAAAATATTAAAAATGGTGAATACTAAAAATTAGATACTATATAGTGTGACATTAGAATGGCAGCAATAATTACCTAAAAAAAATAATGGCAATAATAAAAATAAAACAGATTGAAAATTCAAAAAAAAAATAGCTAGAAGGCTGAAGAAGAAAGAGAGGAGAATAAAAGGCAAAAAGAAAATTGACTGAAAGTTTGTTTCAAGCGATGTTTTTCTTTTCGTTAAATTGAAAGTTTTTTTTCATTTTTTTTGAAGGATAAATAATTTATTAAAGAGGAGAAGGTTACAACCAAGCAATCAAGTTTGATATTCTTGAGACACCAAGCTTGGCATAAAAGAGTCTACAAAAGAAATTTGCCTCCCTAAAAATATAAACAAACGTAACATGACCGATAATCTCTAACAAGTTAGACAACCTATTAAAGAGATTACTAAACTTCCATGGTCTACTATCAGATTTAGTAATGCATGAGATAACATTTGAAGAATCACTTTCCAAAATAATTCTAGGCAATGGGAAAGCAACAACATCCATAATGATTGATAAAACTTCAACAACCGCCAAAAGTTCAGCAAGGTTGGAGTCAACAATACCTATGTTCAAATGGTTGTTTCTTTTTGGTAAACTATCTTATTTTAACAATTTTAAGATGAGGTGGCATCATTTTAATGAAATGCAAAAAAGACCTATTTTTAGTATCATCCTATCATAATTTAAACTCATATAATATTGATAAATAATTTAGAGTAAAATAAAGGTTCAGAATTATGGGTGATATCTACAACAAAAAGAGTTAGAAGGCTAGAGAAGCGGGAAAGAGGGGAGAATAAAAAGGATAGAAAACTACCTAAAAGTTTTGTTTCGATCGATTTTTTTCTTTTAGTAAATTGTTTTATTTTAACAAGTTTAAGATTTATAATATAGATATAATTAAGAAATTATAAAGTATAATAGAATAAAAGGTGTGGAACTAGCACTGATATCTACAACAAAATTTTGTTCTCTTAAAGTTAATAATTTTGGTTAAGATGCCGAGTTAATCAAAGAAATTGCAAAATTACAAATTTGAACATGAAGAAAATGTTGACACATCTAAACATTTTCGTGGAAAAGAAAAAGCTCAAGAAGAGGCAAAAGGTTGATGGAAGTAAAGATGGGAATGTAGATGCAGACTTAATTATGCTCGATGGATGATTTGCCAAGACAAGCATATGAAAAACCAAACGAAAAAAGGAGTTGCAAGAAAAACTGATATCTACAACAAAATTTTGTTATCTTAAAGTTAATAATTTTGGTTAAAATGCCGAGTTAATCAAAGAAATTGCAAAATTACAAATTTGAAGATGAAGAAAATGTTGACACATCTCAACATTTTCGTGGAAAAGAGAAAGCTCAAGAAGAGGCAAAAGGTTGATGGAAGTAAAGATGAAAGTGTAGATGCAGACTTAATTATGCTCGATGGATGATTTGCCAAGACAAGCATATGAAAAACCAAAAAGAAAAAAAGAGTTGCAAGAAAAGCCAAGTTAGTCACAATTGATGATGAAGATGATGACATAACTTTGGTGAAAATAAAAAATGTTGTCAACAAAAAGATTAAAGTGGAAAAGAATTATAATGATAAGTTTATTTTCGTAGACTATTAAGCATAATTTATATATTTATTATATACTTATACTTATTTCATTTGGATTATTTTAATATTATGGTTTATAAAGATTAAATTATTATATATTTATTATGTTATATATTACAGTTAATATGCGATTTATTATTTTTATTTAGTTATTTCATTTCTTATAATTCACAAATTATTAACACACGTGTAACTATAATTACAATCTCATATATACTAATTTAGGTAAGTTTTTATGTAACTTTTATTTATTTATTATGAATAATTCATCATAAGAAAACAAGTGGAAGAAGTAGATATCACTTTAGAACAATTCCCAATCCATCATAAAAATTGCAAATTCCTTCCAATGTTTTGTGTTCATTTCAACTGTCATGGAAATCAATAACAAAAATAAGCAATGAGAACTTTGTTTTCATAGACTATTAAACATATATTATTTATTATATTAATAATTCATTTAGATTTGATTATATTTATTATATATGATTTATAAAAATTATTTTTTTATATTATATTATAAATTAATATGCCATTTATTTTTGATAAAAAATATGTCATTTATTATATTTATTTTATTTTAACTTTTATGTTTTATATATATGAAGGAAGAGAACAAAATTACATCATATGGCTCGTGGCCAAACTAATCCCATGGCATCAGTTGAGAGAACTGAGTTAATTCCAGCATACGTGTAACGCACGTGTCTTTACTAGTTGGTATATATGCATGGTTTGTGATAATAATTATCGGTTGAATTTTGAAAATGCTTCAAATTTTGCATGGAGTCTAGCTGACATTGGTGTTGTGTCAATATGGTCCTAACCATCCAGCATTTAGATAGACTCTCTTTTATATATTGTAATACATCAATGATCTGAAATAGTTTATTTTCTTTTAAAATTTTCCAGATCACTCATATGGAGATGATAAAAGGAATTAAAGGCCATGGTTATCATGATGAGCTTGTGGTCCCAATAATTGAGAACACTGCCCATGAAGGAGAGCTCACAGAATCTCTTACTGAAGCGGTAACAATTACCTTTTTTAGTGAAATGGCTTTGGCATAGTGGCTGGCTTCTAGGATGTTATGCAGGTTGTTCCTGAGTTCAATTGTACTTAGACCCGTATGGAACCAACATGATGATTACGGAAAAAGATCTTAGAATTATATAATAGAAGAGCTTTTTCTGATTTCTTTATATATATCTTTCATGCCTTATTTTGTTTCTAATAGATATAATCCTACCTTTGAATGAATATTTGAATTTTGAACACTCATCTCAATTATTATTTTGTATTCTTAAGCTGCTGCTTTTTCTTCTTGCGTTCAAAAATTTACTGTTTGTTTGCTTCTTCAAATTTCAGTGTGCTACATCAAGCAATAGGGGGACCTTAGTTCCTGCATCCTAGTTTATCTGTGTTTTCCTCCCTTAAGATAGATGCAGAACTGTGTGTAGTTGATTATTTGTCTAGGGTTTGCTTCTTAAGATTTAATTTTAAACCCTTTATTAGTCTCAAGCAAAGGAGTTGCACATGCCCCCAGTCAGGTGATGTCTTTGAAATTGTGTGAAGAGATATATGGTTCTCTTTTTAGTTTCCTGCTAGTCTTGTGGTAGAACTCCCATTCATTGCAACTTGTTAAACCTTATCTTATTGTAGATGAGAGCTTATCCAAGAACAACAGCCATACTTGTTCGCAACCATGGGGTGTTTGTATGGGGAGATTCATGGATCACCGCCAAAACTCAGGTCTATTTATTGAAAGATTATCCTGTTATTGTGAATTGCTCTTCAACAGTACTTGGAGTTTGAACCTTGCTTGTCTAAATTTAGTAAAATTGCAAGGTGTCCTAATTCTATTATATGTGCCTCTATTACCAGGCTGAATGTTACCATTATCTTTTTGATGCTGCTATCAAGCTTCATCAGCTAGGACTAGACTGGTCGATTCCAACTCATGGTCCCCTAGGTAATGTAAATGGGTTGTGGGGATTTTCTGGGAATCACAGCAGGGGAGCAAAGGTGGGGACCTTGGGGCTTGATTACATGATTGAGCCATCTCAGGTACGTTCCTCCCCTTTCAGGAAGAAAGATATATTTAGAATATGTTCCCATTCTCTATGCTTTTCTATCATGAGTGGCTGCAGCGCTGGATATGGCTATTATTATCAACCTCATGCTGTTAATGATGCAGCGTTATTTACTGCTTACCGTTGAAGGGACAATGACCCCTATGTCATTTGTGACCGAAATTCTCTATCCCTATGCACATGATAATTTTGGAAAACATTTAGCAATGACATATCACACGGAAGAAACTCAACATAATATTCATCTGCTGTGTACTCAAGTAAGGTTTCGTGCTTTTATTTCTGGAATTAGATTTGTTGTACTTTTATGGAATTGTGGTTTCATTCAGAACATGATGCACATCTTTCTGTAAGATACATCCACTTTGTTACATAGACATGGAAGTGTACATGTGCGGAATTGTTCTTTTCTTGTTCCCACACACCCACATCCACCAGAATGCAGGTTTTGCAGATAAATGTCGCTTAATGGACCCAACTTACCTTCGCAGATACAGGAGGACCTGGAACAAGGTGTTGCTGGTGCTGTGCCTATACCATCAAATTATGTTGGGAAGGAGCCAGCGATTGCTTCCTTAGCAGCTTATGTTGAAGCTATGATGAAAACTGACAGAAAGCTCATTTGCTTACAACAACTACAAGTAAGCAAATTTTAAGTTTAATGCTCAGGTCTTGTTTTCCCATTTGCATGTGTAGCATGTCCATTTATCTTTTCTTTGCACAGTATCATATATGGAGAACTGGATTTCAGAGCAATGAGTTGGTTGGTGTAGTATTTGAAGACGTACCTGAAGCTCTTGAGAGGTGGCAGACCTCGGGCATCAAGGTACGTAAGATATTGTTGACTGAATATATTATTGAAATTTTGTTTCCTGCCATTTGCATGTGTGTACTATGATAAAAATTTATTTGAACTCGTCTACATTTGCTTGTTGCCCTGATTTCTTGTGTTGCAGAACAGTCAGCTTTTGTCTGTTTCCTTTTATGTTTAAGAGTATTGCCATAAATGTGATAATGTGTATCATACACAATGCAGATATAATTGTAACTCATTATTTACCATGAAGAAATGTATGTTTCCAATTTGAAGCCTAAAAATTAGCCACATTTGACAGTTGATTTGATTAACTTCAGTCTCACTTTTGCTTGTTTCCTATTCTTTTTATCTCTCTCTCATATATTCAATTGGTTAATATTTTTCTAAGCTTGAGATGTAACTGACCAAGTTTATTTCCTGAAAGAAGTTGATGGATAATGTTCTTCTGAATGTATTACTCAGTGGACTGACCTAGATACTGTTCCTTCAAGGCATACATATACTCAAGTGGTAGAAAGGAAGTGCAACAGCTTCTGCTGGCTAACTCTAACTATGGAGACTTGAGAAAATACTTGTGTGGTTATTTTGATGCTACAGTGGGGTAATTTCTCTTTCCTAACCTGCTTATAAATGATAGTTGTTCTTTAAGCTGGTGAACCTTCTGCAATCTTAATTTGCAGAAACAAACAGGTTGCACATAGTTATTTTGAGATTTTGCAAACCGTTGGAGTTGATAGACCAGCAGACATGTTATTTGTAACAGATAACTTTCAAGAAGCTGTGGCAGCAAGGGTTGCAGGTAAGCTGCTTTTTTTTTTTTTTTGAAAGGCAAAATATGAATATTTATTAAAGAAGAAAGGCCAAATAAGAGAACCAAGAGCTAACAACAAGGGAACAAAACAGACTCCCTTTGCACAACAAAAACAACAGCAGCAGAACAAACAACAAAAACCCCATCCTTTTACACACCTCCACCAGCAACCTAATCAGTCCTAGTCAAAATATCAACCCCCTATCAATGAAAGATTTAGCAAGTTGTTCGCAATGCAATGACTTCTCTGAAAACATGTTTCACCCACCAATTTTTCAGCATCCTCTTTAACCTCCCAATAAAATCAGAACAAAGCACTTGACCGAAAAGCACAGCAAAGTGCAAATCTTCATGGGACAACATCAGACTTTTCAACCCAAGCATTGGCCGAGTACACTCCACATAAATTCCTTGCAGCAATCTCAATTCCAAAGAAAGAAATACTTCCTCAAAAACCTCAAACCTTCACAAAACAACCATGCCAAATTACTTGCACAATCCAAAAATTTTTGGCTTTAAAAGCCACAGCCTTTGAAACCCACCAAAATCGACAATGCTTCCCTCAACTTCAGACCAAGCTTAACCCAATTTTAGTCCTCAACACATAACAAAAAGGAAAATGATCTTGGGTTTCTTCAAAGCACAGCATGACAACGAAATTCCCACCAAGACTCAAAGAGATGACAACCCACTCTTTAGACTTCATGAACTTAAACCACATACAAAGTAACTCCTCTCTACCATCTAAAACTATTCTTATTCAAAGCACCAATACAAAGTAACTCCTCTCTACCATCACAATTCCAAAGATAGGAGCTCCTCTTTCCATATAAAAAAAAAACCGAACTAGCCGCCACAAAAGTTCTGTTTGAAACCCACCTTTTCCCCCAAAAGGAACTCAAAAATCAACTATCCACGTCAATATGATAAAATTCATGAAAAAAAATAAAAAAATCATCATATCTTATCAAAGCACAAACACCAAAAATGAAATCACAACAATTTCCTTCAAGACTTACAATTCGGGGCATGATTTGGACTAACCCGAGGAGAACCTTTTTTAATTAGCAATGTCATCCTCTTCCAATGATTTAAATTTCTCCAAAATCAAGCTTTCATCACCATCAAAAAAGATTCCAAGCATCTTTCCTACCTCCCACGTAGCTTGAGCTTCCTCCATCAAAATACGGTTTCTATTTTCAAAATCCCCATCAGAGAGAGAACCATTAGCTGCTTCCCCTAATTGTTCCTTTGACTTCTTGGGCCTAGATTTCTTAGACTTTTTCTTATCTAATTTCTTGCTACGTTTCTTAGTTTTTTCCAATAAATTACTAAACCAATCTTCCTCTATCTCCTCTTCAATATCTTCCAGTTCTCTAACTCTCCTAACACAATCCTTTATGCTATCAATATCTTCAAGACAATTACTATCACTTACAATAGTTAACTCTTTATTGGGAGAGAGCCCATCACCAACCAGCCCATCAGAACAATTAGGCCCAACCAACTCTTCCCTAGTTGATTTGTTAGCTTCATTAATCAACCAGTCTTTTTCTAACGGCAAGCCTCTAGCCACAATTAAATCCCCTCCATGAGAACTGCTAATCCCTATGCCTTCAGCCTGACTAAGAAAACCATCATCTTCTAAAGAATTTCTTCACAAGTTTTTGACACATGAGAGGACCTTTCAAAATTCAAATCTTTATTAGCCAAAAGTTCTTCATCAACATGTTGATCAACACCAATAAAAATAAAATCACCTGCCAACTCACGAATAGATAGTGGGTGGCCTCATTTAATTGCTCTTCTCCATCTCGGGACAATAAGCAGACACCAACATCATCTAGCTCATAATAGCAACTCTTCTTGACATTGTCAACCTCGTAAGCTTCAACATCTTGCATGCTTGGACTGGAGTCTTCAATGAGCTTGGAATCTGACAAATTGTGAGTTGAAGAGTCATCCTCCGAAATCTGATTACTGCCGGAAGATGGCTAATTCCGATCAGATCTAAAAGATATGAAATCTCGAATTGGCTCGGTCGAAATCGGAACCTCAAAATGACCTCCATTATGGGAGATAACAATCTTAGAGGGTATTTTGGTTTGACAAAAAAAAAGAGGGTATTTTGGTATTGCGTTTAATGGAGACTAAAACTCTAGCAAGATCGAATTTGCACTTTTTAAAGGTACTATCATCAAGAGTGATGAAAGACCCCCATAAGTTACCAATTTCCATAAAAAAAGAATCATGCCAAAGCTGAAGAGGAACCGATTCAAGAGTAAGCCAAATCATGTGTTCGTCATAAGAAATAGAACCATCGCACGCCTGAACAGACGAGAACCAAATTGAGAACCAAGACTCATGCTCTTTGAGGTAGAAATTCATAACATCTTTGCTTTCAAAGGTAAGCAACACAGATTTTCCCCCTAGTGGTCTCACATAACACGATATACCTGAGGAATCACAATTGCTTTGGACTGATGAATGATGAATATAAGTATGAAGAGTGCCAACCGCGCTTCTATCAATCCACTTCATATCATCTTTAGGAATTTGTGGAAACAACGTGAAGACCTCTGAATTTTCCTTCGAAGAACCAGAAGTGGGTCCTTTACCCACAACTGGTGAACCGATCAACGTGGGAGAGATCTTATCTACAGCCATCTTAGACTTTTGGCCCTCCTTGACATGCTTAGCAAAACCAATATGGGAGTTGACGCCTCTGTCACAAGAGGAAGGGCCAGTATCAGTATCATGCTTTTGATGGAAGTTAGATTCAAATTGCCTTCTTTCAAAACTGTTAGAATTCCATCTCTGGCTAACAAACTTAGAACCAAAATGACCCCCATTGCTTCTTGGCATTGTAGCTAATTGAACTCTGACAGATCTCCCACCCAGGAACAAACCGTCTCCTCTAAAAATTGCCTTATTCATCTCCTCTTCATATCTATACCGAACGATTCCCGACTGGACCTTCTTGATCTATGGGAAAGATAAACATCAACGACGGTGCCGAAAACCCCAAACTCTTTCCAAAGGTCTGAAACCGTGACACTTCTGCTCAGATGGTCCACAAAGACAGAAAAGAATCGGGCTCTCCAATCGTGAGAGGATTGTTGAAGACAATGATGTTCATGAGAACTAGAAAAAACCTGATGATGTCTCATTTTTTACCCGATCCCCCACGCGGTTTAGTGATTCAGGAGCTTAACATACTTTGGCTATTGAGACAGAATAAAGCTAAGACATAAAGGATTTTACCAACTAAAGAGAAACATTAATTTTCATTACTTTTTCTAATTCCCAAATTTATCATTACTCCTTCAAATAACTTAGGTTATTAAAAGTGATGTTTAGATTTTGGCTTGACCATGTTTAGATGATTCTTCCCTGCATTCATTAATTTTAACAACATCTAGAAGCTAGTGTCTGGTTTCTTTTAAAATTTGCATCAGCACCAACTATAGTTTAAAAGTTATAAACTCATAAGCTTCGTATTTTGTATTTTAACACCATACCAAGTGCTTAGGGGGTGCATAAAATGACAGGATCAATTACCGAGTATTCTTAATTCTTTAGCTTGACAGAAAAGCTTCTGGTTGCAAGGGTTTACTTGAAACTTTTTATACGCATACATAGTTAGGATATGATCTCTAAGTAACATATGCTCATGTACAAACATTTCAGGTTTGGAAGTAATAATTTCGAACCGTCCAGGAAATGGACCTCTTCCGGAGAATCATGGGTTTAGAACAATTTCATCCCTGTTGGAAATATAAGAACCTTCTTTTGGATAATTTATGCAAAGGCGGTCAACCATATTAGTTGCTGTATATAATGTGTTGCACATCAATGATAGTTTGTGCTGCAGCCCAGTTTGAGCTTAAATCACATGACATTTATTTTGCACAGCAAATGAAGCAAACAAGGTAGAATAATTCTACTTCGTTTTACATATGTGCCTGGCCTGGAGCTGTAAAATTGGTAAATATTTACCACAAAAGAGTAGCTATTCTGATTCAATCATGTTGAGAATGAAATGACCTTGAAGGGGCTGTTTTTGAAGGCAGGCTGTAGCTAGCCGCGCAATTAATGACCCGAATCATTCGAACCGCTTGTTCGTGATAGGCTTCAATTGTAGTCGGTGAACTTTTTTGGTGATTAAAGTTTTGATTTACCATTTCATAGTTGATACCTATATATGTGGTTAATAAATTCGTAAAGTTGACAATGTCGCGTTGCTTTGGTTTTGCGTTTTGGGCTATGCTTTTGTTTTAAGATTCCAGGACCGCTTATGCATTAATAACTTTGCAATCTGCTAACTGTTCTAATAACATTCCTAGTGATCTTGGAATCATAGTACAAAGTAAATGTGAATTATTATTATTATTGGTTAATATTCCTTTTTGTTGATTTGAGACAATCTGGTTTTCCTACTTGGTTAATGTTTAAAGATATGTACGACGATATGTTTCTAAGTAAGGTCATTGGTTGCATCGCAAATGGTGGTTGGGATATAGATTGATGTCAAATCATGCTTTTGGAAGCAGTATGAATCGCTATCATATCTTAATTTAAACAACAATCACGATTTGAAGTTTTGACAATAAAAGTTGTCAATCTTCCCATGGAAATCTAGGCCATTTTGATCACGAGATAGGACATTGTGAAGTGAAAGACAAGTCCAATATGGTAAATAGATGGTTTCGCTAATATTGGGCAGTAATATTCAAATTTGGGATTTAGATTTGTTCCTTATGGCCTGTGGAAAATAAAGGTCTAGGATTTTATTTGGTCAAATAAGGATTTAATTATTGAACATGATCAAATAAATTCGAGAAAATATGATCTCATCGTAATCACTTTAAGGAAGCTGTAGGGTAGGATTTAATTTCACACATGTTTGGTAGCTTTCTTAATCTATGAAAGTGGGGTGTCCTTGTAATAACTTTTTCTCAACACAGTCTGTCACTGTGAAAGTGATTCACAGGTGACAGGGATTACAAGTTTATTTTTGATCAAAATTCCCCACTTTCTTTATTTTCCTTGGAAAATAACTTACAAACCAAACATTAATTTGAAACTAGTTTCCCCTGGATTTTAATTGTAAGATTACAAGCCTATAGTCATATACCAAACATTATTATAAAAGTTAACTTTGCAGGGATTTATTCTCTTATGAAAGACTTTACATGCTATTACTTTCATAGGGAGCTACCAATATATTACTCTTATTTGACCAAAATTCAAATGTTAATCTGTAGATCCCTATTTGAGAAATGACTCAAACATCAGAGACCAATTTAGTCTTTTATAGTATTATTATAAAAGTATCTAGTTAAAAACCAATCCTTATCTATAGCGTGTTGGACTTCTAATTTTAATAATTCGGCTTCAACTATTTCAGCTAAAGATATGATCTTGACATTAGCACCCACATCTCTCACTATCAAATCAAACCTAGATCACTACAGTTAAGTTCCAAGATTTTTTTTTACTAAAACAGTAGACTAGGCAATTCATATTTGCAGTGTCAATAAATATTTACTATACCCTGAAACATGGCATTCATGACGCTCATCAATTTCAACTGCATCACCCAACTTTCGGCTTTATCTGCATCTGCCAGCAATTACTAATTAAAGCCGAAATGTGTTGAAATTATATACACAACTACCCAACATTATCACATATCTTACGCGTTTAAATTCACATCGAATTATTGCATATATTTTAATCGTGATTCACTATTGGACCACCCAAAGAGCTTCTATATATAACCCTACTTTCATTTTTCTTGAGATAGCTTCAAACACTTTGTTGTTGTTTTCTATATTTATATTATATACTTATAGACAAAAATATAGTACACTCATTTCAAATATGGGAAGTGAAGCTGTTTACAAAAAAGCCATGAATTTGGAGTTGAATGTAGAAGAAGGAAATGATGAGTATTCAGAGCCAGTGAGTCCAACGGGACAGTATTTCAACAGCTCTGCATTGTCCATTTGTGTTCTTGGCATTTTGGATTCCGAAGTCCCTATTGATGATTCCCCAACCATGGCATTGCTTAAGGATGTCTTCCTTCCTATTAATCCTCGCTTCTCCTCGGTCATGGTAATTTATTTTCCTACTATAACTTTGATCTTTTTAGACTTATTAACTTTTTTGCCTTTGAACTTTGAACTATGGGGTTAAGGACACTTTGGCCCCTAAACTATTTTCGCAACAATTTACTTCCCAAATTCAGGACAATTTACTCTTCCGTCAGAGGCAAGTTGTCTTGTATTTGATAAGTTCAGGGGCTATAACTATCTTGAATCTGGAAATTCAAGGACAATTAGTTGCCGCAAGTTGAAGTTTAGTGCAAAATATCCTTGACCCTATAGTTCAGGAGACAAAAAGGCTAATAAATTGATTTTTTCTATCTATTTTTCTTGCTAATTATATATTGAACTGACTTGAACAGGTTAAAGATGAAAATGGAACAAAACAGTGGAAGAAGGTTGAAGTAAAGCTGGAAAATCATGTAAATATCCCTGATTTTCCCTCTGGATTGTCACCAGAATCTTACGACAATTATCTAAGTGACTATTTGACGAAAATAGCAATGGAACAACTCCCACAAAGCCGACCCTTATGGAATATTCATATAATCAAATACCCCACCAGCAATGCAGCAGGAACTCTAATATTCAAGCTTCACCATGCTCTTGGAGATGGCTATTCTCTCATGGGTGCTCTTCTTTCCTGTTTACAAAGAGCTGAGAATCCTTCTGTTCCCTTGACATTTCCTTCACTTACTTTTGCCCCAAATCCCGACCAGAAAAGTAACAGCATTTTTAGGAGTTTGCAAACTGGGTTATCCTCGGCCTTCAACACTGTTTCGGATTTTGGGTGGAGCCTTTTGAAAAGCAGTGTTCTTGAGGATGATAGAACTTTGATAAGATCTGGGGATCCAGGGGTTGAGTTCAAGCCGATTGTTATTTCAACCATGACATTCTCTCTTGATCACATCAAACAAATCAAGACAAAGCTTGGAGTGGTACGTTTATGTATTTAATTTCTACTATACATAGCTTTTAATAAGTATTAATTTAGCCTCACCCACCTTTTCACTCTTTAAATTGAATCTAATTAAACATGTTTTTTTTTTTGCTATATATGAATCTAAGCATGTTAGTATAAAGAATTCATTAACTATGTTTCAATAATAACATGGACCATCAACCAGCTCACTGTTATTATTATTATAATATCATATATCATGCATTTAAATTTTAAGAATGTAACAATTGATTGTGTAATCATGTGTTTTTTTATATATCCTCAACATTATAATTATCATTTACCCTATTATTAGTATATATAATATATATATATATATATTATATACTAGTAAAAGCACGTGCGTTGCACGTATTTTAAATACTTTTGCTATATTTAATATATTTTAGAATGATATATTAAATTATATATATTAACTACTAAAGCTTAAACTTCATGTTTAATATTAAAAGAGGTATTTTAGATATTTCAGATCAAGTTTATATGGTATTTTAAAGATATTTGCTATATTTAATATATTTTAGATTGGTATATTAAACTACTAACAACCAAAGGTTAAAACTAATGTTTAATATTAAAATTGGTGTTTTATATATTTCAGATTAAGATTTTTGAAGTTTAGACTTATATAATATAAAGATTAAGATACATGTTTACCCTTAAGTGAATAAAAAAATTTTAAAACTAAAAAGGTTATTTAAGATATTTCATGTCAAGATTTTAGAAGTTTAGACTTATATTTTTACCCTACTGCAAATTTTTCTTTTTTTTAAAAAAAAGAAATCTTTACTTTATTAATGTTTGACATCTAAGAGACTTCTTTATCTAAGTTGTTTAGGGTAGTTTAGTTTTTAGATATTAAGAGATTGAAGAAAACATAATTAATTAATTTAAATGAAATAAAAATACATGTTTACATAAGAATTAAAATAATAATTTAAAATATAATAAATATCAAATTAATTTGTAATATAATATGAAAAATTAATTTTTATAAATCATATAAAATAAAAAAATACAAATCTAAATGAAATAAGTATATAATAAATAGTATATGCTTAATAGTCTATGAAAAAAAAGTTCTCATTCTAATCTTTCTCAACTTTAATCTTTTTGTTGATAGCATTTTGTAAATTTACTAAAGTTCGTCTTCGTCATCAAGTGTGACCAATGAAAACTCATCTCTCTCAATATATTTATTTTAGATGTAATATAATTAAGTGTTGTTAATAAGTATATTTATTTGTAAAATTTTAAAATTTGGTTATTTGTAATTGTGTTTTGTTATTATATTTACTAATAATAATATCTTCTTTGAAAGT
>AWUE01023155.1:0-10023 GCA_001974825.2 Corchorus olitorius
TGCAGAAAGGGGTAGGGGCTTCAGTTATTTAGGGAGCAGATGCATCTTTATTAGGATTCTCTGACTTTTCTTCTTGGGGACGAAAATAGTACCTAGTTGATGCAATAGTTAAAAATTAATGTCTGACTGGAAAATGGAAAGGTTAGACCTTTATTTGAGATAAAATTTGAACATTGGGACCTGATTGATGCATATATATATATATATATATATATATATATATCACATCCAACTGAATTAGATAAATGCAGAAAGGGGTAGGGGCTTCAGTTATTTAGGGAGCAGATGCATCTTTATTAGGATTCTCTGACTTTTCTTCTTGGGGACGAAAATAGTACCTAGTTGATGCAATAGTTAATGTGAATGATAAAGTATTTTCTTCACTCTCTGATCTTTTATTTCTCTTCCTCCATTCTTTAGTTAAATGTTCAAATGAGAGTTTAACCTTACAAAAATGCTCGACCTAGGGCTCAATCTTTCAATTGAGTCAATCAGGTCCCAATGTTCAAATTTTATCTCAAATAAAGGTCTAACCTTTCCATTTTCCAGTCAGACATTAATTTTTAGTTGTTAACAATCATGTTCGGAGTGAAACACTAGGTCTTGCTTTGATTAATGAAAGATTAAGTCCTAAATTGAGCATTTTCATAAAGGTTAAACCCTTATTTAAACAATTAATCTTTTTAATTATATTTCAACTCTCGGTATAATAATTATTGGCTTATTAGCCATCTGCCTCTGAACTATTGCGTCAAGAACATTTTGTCCCCTAAACTTTAAATCACGACAACTTGTGCTCTGAATTTCCGAATTCAAGACATTTTGTCCTATACACTTTCAAAATTCATGACATTTTATCTCCGATTGAGGAGGCAAATTGTCTCAATTTTAATTTAGAGGGCAAAATATCCTTAATCCCACGTTTCAGGGGCAAATAAGCCAATAATTATTCTTTGTCCAATCAAGAGAATAAGAAAAGTTATCACATTAAGAACTAGGTATGGTATGAGTTTTTTTGGCCCAAGAAAGGCATGGTACAACTTTTCGAGCACATGTATTCTCTTTAATCCCATACTAGATTATTCCCGCGCCATTTGGCGCGGGTATGCTCAGGAGGAGAGGGAAAAATCAATCAAAGGGGAAAATGTGAGGGAAATAATGAAAGACACAAAATAAGGTAAAAGGGTGGGGTAAAAAAATCTAGTCCATTCTAAAACCGATCCAAGCCCAATGGTGACAAGAAATGAAAAAAAAAAAAGGCTAACGTGTGTCACCCATAGAATGAAAGTTAGGTGTCCAAAGGGAGTGGAGCAACGTGTCAATGGAGGAGGACATGAGGGGACTCCTTTAAAGGGGAAAAAGTTTTGATAAATCCTTCCCTTTTAGTATTTTTTTTTAATTTTTTTTTCTATGAACTCACTCTGTTTTTTTTTTGTCACAAACAGACAATAAATGATGTAATAACGGGAATAATTTTCTTGGGAACTCGAATATATATGCAAGGAACGAGCAGCAATAAGTTGAGCAATGAACATTCGACTGCACTTGTGCTGCTGAATACAAGGATTATTGGAGGTTACAAATCAGTGAAGGAGATGGTGAAAGCCGATGCAGAGTCACCATGGGGAAACCAGTTTGGGTTCTTGCATGTTTCATTACCTGAATTGAACACTAATTTTGAATCTTGCAATCCTCTTGGATTTGTTTGGAAGGCAAAGAAACTTATCCTGAGAAAGCGAAACTCCCGAGCTGTTTTTCTTACTGGTCAGCTTCTCGAGGGTTTGAGGAAATATAGAGGTCCTGAGGTATGATCTTTTTCTTTTCTTTTTATATAAATTATTATTGTTTCAACATTCCTAAATTTGGTAATAAGTAATTAATGTGATTAGATGAAAAATGAAATAGATTGAGCTCTTCAAAGTTGAACTAACTAATTTAATTAGCATAATAAGGTTGTCTAATCGATGTATACACTTACAAGAATGTGTCTGCTGGTATAATATTTTTTAATTTGAGTTTGAATTATACTAGGATCATTCTGAAACGACATTAATTATTTTTAATTTGATTATTATAAAGGACAGTTAATTCTTTTTTGCTACTAGAATGACAATTATTTCAACAACTTGTACTTTGTCTTTGCCCAAGAGAGGGTTATGTTGAACGAACATTCTTGAAACCTACTTTCTATAAAGAACGGTACTAAAATTTGATGAAATTTGACGATATGACAGGTAACGGCAAAATACATCCATAGCACACTAAAAAACTCCAGCATGACAATCTCAAACCTGATTGGACCGGTGGAAAGAATGGCATTGGCTGATCATCCAGTTAAGAGCTTGTATTTTATGGTCGTTGGTGTGCCTCAGGTTTGTGTATTAATGATTTCTCAATAGGAAAAAAAAAAGACGGAAAATATATCGGTCACACAAATTATTTTAGGCGATAACAAGAAGTTGCTTTTGATGTGGTTTTGTAGAGTCTGACCATAACAATGGTGAGTTACATGGGAAAGTTGAAAGTTGCCATTGGAACTGAGAAAGACTTCATAGATCCACAAAAATTCAAGTCATGTATTGACGATGCTTTTCAGATGATGCTCAAGGCTGCACATGAGATTTCTTAAGATCAGATAAATTTTCAAAGTGCTTGACGAGAAATCAACCATTTTGTCATGATCATCTTGTAAAAGTACTGAATGTAAATTTATTTTTGATTTGGGGCAATAGAATTGAGGTAAACATAGAGATCATGTATGAACCACTAATAAGTCAAAACGTAGGTTGCGAAAACATGTTTTATTTTTTACTGCTCTCATTACGTTTCGATACTGTTGGTTTTTTAAAAGACTTAAACAATCAAAACAAAAAGATGAACAAAAGAAACTGTTTGATGGATTGTAAGGAAGAATTGTGAATTGAAATTGACGATCAAAGAGTAAAAATGATGAAGTTTCAGTTTGCTTTAACAAGGAAAAGATGAAAGAAAGTGAGATGAATTTAGAAACTGTATTAATATCTAAAAAATACTGTTACATGCAAATATATATGGGTTTTGGATAATTGACAGCACATTAAGACTTTAACATCTGTCATTTACAATGGCTTAACAATACAAGTGTCATAACATGCATTTTAACAACACAAATGTAAAATCACAAGGCTAATTAAAAACAATACAGCAAATACTCAATGTTGCATGCAACTACACACTAACACTCCTCCTTAGTTGCTAGCTGCATTACTCCAATTTTCATCCTCAAATCTTTAAACTTAGCCTTTGACAAAGGCTTTGTCAAAATATCAGCAAATTGATCATCGGTATTGCAATGCTCAAGTTCAATCTCACCTTCACACAAGACTTCTCTGATAAAATGGTATTTAACTTTAAATGGAAGACTGGATTCTTTATAATAGCAATTGCAGCTTGATTGTCACAAAAGGATCTTGGTAGGAACTTAGGGAAGAAGAGCAAGATCATCAAGAAATTTCCTTATCCATAAAGCTTGATTAATAGCTGCTGAAATGGCAATGTATTCAGCTTCTGTTGTTGATTGAGCAACAGTTTGCTGCTTCTTCGAACTCTAAGCAAAAGCTCCACTTCCAAACTGAAACAAATAGCCTGTAGTGGTTTTAGCATCATCAACTGAACCACCCCAATCACTGTCCACATAGCCAACTAACTTCCCTTCTTTACCAGCTTCAAATAAGACTCCAAAATTACAAGTACCCTTAAGGTATCTCAGAATCCTCTTAGTTGCTTTAAAATGAAGTTCACTAGGTAAATGAATAAACCTAGAGAGTAAACTTACAACAAAAAGAATGTCAGGCCTAGTTGTTGCAAGGTACAAAAGACCTCCAATCAAGTTTCTAAATCTTCTTTCTTCAACTTTCTCAACACCATCATCTCTGCAAAGCTTGTCTCCAACCAGAATGGGGATGTCAACAGGCTTACAACTTTCCATATGGAATTTCTTCAACAATTCCACAATATTTCTTCTGGTGAATGAAGATTCCACTGTCAATCTGGCATATCTCCATCCCAATAAAAAAATTCATCAAACCAAGATCTGTCATCTCAAATTCTTGATTCATTTTTGTTTTAAAACCTTCCACCAGCTTTGCATTACTACCAATCACAAGCAAATCATCTACATAAACTGATACAATAAGAATATCAGAAACACAATGCTTTATGTAGAGAGTAGGCTCACTTACACTCCTCCTGAGTTCATGAGCTTAAAAGTATTGGTGAAGTCTCTCATACAAAGCCCTGGGAGCCTGCTTCAAACCATACAAAGCTTTTCTCAACAAATAAACTTTGTTCTCCTTTCCTGAAATCTCAAATCCAACAGGTTGCTCAACGTAAATATTTTCCTTAAGAAAAACATACTTCACATCAAGCTAGTACACAGGCCATTTATTCTGAGCTGAAATAGCCAATGGCATCCTGATGGTGTCATGCTTAGCCACAAGTGCAAAAGTTTCAGAATAATCAACACTATATTGCTGAACATACCCTTTGACCACCAATCTGGCCTTATGTTTGTTGATTGAGCCATATGGATTCAATTTTGTTCTGAACACCCATTTGACTCCAATCACTTTCTGATCAATTGGTTTATCAACCAAAACCCATGTTATGTTCTTCTAAATCATTCTCAGCTCCTCCTTCATTAAAAGTTCCCATTTCTCATCTTGTAAAGCCTCATTTACATCTACAAGTTCCATCAAAGACAGGTTATAGATAACATAAATATCAGAAAGCAGTTGATCAGACCAAAATTATGCATCTTTTTATGGTCATTTTCCTATGCTTTTTGGGTATTTTATACTTGATTATGCCTTATATTGGTTATATTAGTGTTTATAGGTGTTGACAAGAAGAAAAGTACAAAATCATCAATTTTGTACCTTTTTGGATGATTTATGGCACAAGTATTTTCCATGGATGTTTTGGATGAAGATTGGAATTATCATTTTCGTGATTCAAGAGCTTGAAGAGTCTATTTTATGCTTATCAAAGTCATAAAGTTGATTGCTTAGAGTTATAAAGGCAAAGCAGGTCGAAGAAGAGTTCAAGGCAAGAAAACATGTCGAAGTGCCAAGCCATGACACTACCCACCTGGGTGATCAGGCAAACCACATGGGTTTTCAGACAAACCATGTGGGCGCCCAGGAGGAGTCGGGACACTCATTCCGCGCACAACCCAGCAGCTATTATCGGCAACTCAAGTCACTTCCTCTTGAAGCCTCTTCAATACTTTCTAGATTTGGCGACAGTTCGGGAAAATAACCATAAATTTTGATCTAGAGATCCAAATGAGGTGTATGAATATGCGTTGGAAAGCTAACTCCGAGAGCTACAACTTTCGTGTTTTGGTTGAAGCCCAGATCTGACGTTATCATGGTCCAAAATGCCCTTGAACATTGCAGACATAAACTGTTTTGGGCCAGATTGCGTTTTTGACCAAATTGAGCCCATATATCCTACTTGGATCAGCTTGAAGACATGGAGAAGAGCCCAACACGCCCCTAGGGTTAGTTTTAGTCATCTAGAACTCTAAACTAAACCCTAGGCCGTCATCTATATATACCCATCTTTCCTAGAATCCTAGAAGAACTTTTCCCTTCTTATTTTATTTTAGGTTTTGCGGTTTGGGAGGAGGCAGCCGCCCTCTCCTTCTTCATCCCCTATTTTGTAAGTTTTCAATCTCTCATGGATTGTCCATGAGAGGCTAAACCTTTATACTTCTTTTTTCTAGGTATTTTTGATCAATAAATTTATGGTGAGACTTTTGTTCTTAATAATTTGATTATTCTGTTTGAATATGTTTCTTATCCCTGTACTTCATCTTATGTGTTCATGTTTTGATGGATTTGGTGGCCAACTTATCTTGACAAGTATGAATGCTATTGTTAGATTCAATTTAGCTTGAGTCAAGCTAATATTAGTCCAAGTGACAGTTGTAATTCTAGGAGTCCTAGGTTCAATGGGATTATCAAACCTTGTTGAAATCTATAGGCCGAGATGGTAATAGATGTAGATGAGATTGGTTATGATTTATCATGCATGTGGAAAGTATAGACTTAATGCTTGTTCTATGATGGGGTGGTTCCTGGAGTAGAAACAATAAAGATTAAGTTTAGCGAGACGCGGATTAATTTTGTTAGCATGTTGGAATTTGCTGCTGCTGTATAAGGAGCCTATTCCTAGACCAATTATTCAAATAAAGTAGTTTAAGATATTAAGAGGATTACTTTGTTCCAATGAAAATTGATGTCTACGTCTTAGGCTATATATCGATTTGGAGTAATTTATGATACTTAATTGATTGCAATCTAATCAAATTCATACTTTGTGTCTGGGATCCATGGTTTATTTGATCAAAATATTTACCTAGAGGAAAAGAACTATGTTTTTGATTAATTGTTTTCTTAAATTGTTTTCTTAACCCTTAGTTTAGTTTTACTTAATTGTTTTCTAATTTAGTTTAGTTATTTTGAAAACCCATAAAAATCCCCTTTGGTAAGACTTTCTTTAGTATAATTTGCCTTTAAATTTGTTCCCACATTCTCTTGGGATTCGACCCCTACTTGCCCTAGTTATTAGTTATAGGTTCGTGGGGATTTATCTTGTGGTTTGTTCAACGACCAATCAGCAGTCTTGTACCTCTTTTTGGAGTATAATTACATCAAGCTGACCTTCTTGATCGAATCGAACCTCTTGAAATGTCAAAGGTTGCTTCTCCTTATCACTCCATCTCCAAACTGCTTCTTCATCAAACTTTACATCTCTGCTAACAATCACTTTCCTTGTTGCAGGAATGTCAACTTTATACCTTTTAGCAAATTGATTGTAACCAAGAAAGATCCCAGCTTCACTTCTTTTATCAAGCTTTTCTCTTTTTGCAGATGGCACTAAACTGTAACATATGCAACCAAAGACCTATTTGCTTATTTCCATTATTTATTGGTTATTTATTAAAGTCATCTATATCAATGGCTAACAAGTGTGTTTTGTGGCACCATGTAGGTGCTGACACGTGGCCCCAAACCCATGCCCATGGGGGATTTAGTTGGGAGCATGGTTTGGTTGGTTATGAGGTAATTGTTGTGTTCTAATTATTTTTTAGTCAAATCCTTTACTTAAATGCTTGGGTAAGTTAATGGTGATTGACATAAAGGTGATTAGAAGGGGAATAGTGATCTTTGGAGACCAATACATGTTACCTCCACATGGGTTGAAGGGAATCTTGTCATAAGCATTAAATGCTTGTCCTTGAGCATTTAATGCTGATGGGAGAGGAAACTTGTGAAGGGAAAATACACAATAGATATACAGCAGCAGAGAGCAGACCGTTGGATATTCGTCTGACAGTAAGTGCACTCCAGCTGTAAGCCATTTTCAGCTTTTCTAGAGCTTTCCAAGACAGTCAGGTGCTCATCAAGCCCAAGGTATATTTCTTGGATAAAGGAAGATCTCAACAGCTGGCCATACCTGACATAATGAGCGTCAGTTCGCTGACACATGGAGGTGATATTCTCCTTGCTCCTCAAGTTTCTGTAGTGCATTCAGCAGACAGCTGAATGTTTGGCAGACAACAAGTGCACTATACCAGCTCTTCTCGAACCTTCCGCTACAGTCAAATACTTAGCAAATTCAAGGGTATAAACCAGGTAAAAGGAGCTGTCCCAAGTGGCTGTATCTGACATACGATCTGACAGCAGTACTAGCTCCGCTGATGACACCTGAGATGACATTGGCCTCCACTCCAAGTTTCTGCAGTACTCCCAGCACACCGGTCCATACTGAAATGCAAACTATTATAGCAATGGGTAAAGACCTATAAATTGTGCTCATTTTTCACTATTCCATTCATCACATAAAATCTATTAAGGAGGGGGAAACTCTACCCAATTCTCCACTCCACTCTCTCTCGCTCTCTACTCTAAAGCTTTCAAAGTTCTCCATTTTGCCCTCAAGAAGTCATCAAGAAGCCATCAAGAAGCTCCATTTTCGTGCTCTTTAAAAAAGAGGAAGTTGAAGGGGAGATTCCATAGAAGCCATGGAGGAGGTGTAAATCGTGTTAGCCAAGTCCTATTCCTAAGTGCAACAAGATACCTCTCCTCTCCTAAACCTCTCTTACTATTTCCTTTATCATTACTATTTCCCTTATTATTATTATTATTATTATTATTATCTTTACTCTTAACCTCTTATTTTCTCTTTCTTTTTCTATAAAGTATTAATTTCTTCTTGGATTATTTCTTGTTTTCCATTGTTAGTGGTGTACAACTGTCTGTTTGCTGTGGGACTGCCTTGCTGACGTGTCACTCTGCCGAAGAGGAGATCCTGCTGTTGGGCACTTTAACCAAAGTCTTATCCTTCATCATCAAAGGAGGTCAGCAACATGGCTACCTCGGTGCAACCTTGCTAACATGTCACTCTGCCGAGGAGGAGATCCCGTTGCTGGAAGGTGTTGTTAGGCACTTTAACCAAAGTCTTGTCCTTCATCAAAAAAGGAGGTCAATAGCGCAGTTCCTGAGGTACAACGTGTAGACACCCATATTTTTTGCAATATATCTTTTGATTTAGTATATTTGCTTCTACATTTGCATTTATGTCATTTTCTAATTCACTTTCGGCATTTAGTCAATTCACTTTTTGTATAACATAACGTTAGTCTAATATCATTAGGATTCATTTTACTAATTAGCACTTAGCTTTAATTATTTGAATTGCATTCGAAAATACAAAAATGGAAAATTAAAAAATAGGGAGAGAGAAACTTTTTTTTAATTGCTTACAAGCCATCTTTCATATTTACATGTTTTCATGAATACAAAAAAAAGAAAAAAAGAAGTAATTTGGATTAGCTCATTAGGGCTCTCATTTTCATAAAATTGGCTTACTTACTTTAAGGTTTACTCTAGGCCTTCTTGCTTGGGTCATTTTCTTTAGGCTTCCTTTTATTTTACTTTTGGGCTTCCCTATTATTTTTTGTCTTAGTTGGGCTTCTATATTTTGATTTGGGCCGTGGCATTTCTTTTGGTAACTCTTCTTTGATTGAATTTTATTTATTGGCCTTTGGGCCTTTGGGCCATAATGGATGGGAAACTCTCTTTGTGGATCCACTATAAAACTACAGGAAACCAAAATTCAAAAGCGCTTGAAATTGTGAAATTGATGTCATAACAGAGAATACAAAATTTGAATAATTTGATTACAAAAATGTCTTGCTTTCTTCATCTCGATGCCCCTAAGTAATTCGGCATTGGACATCCAGTCTAATAGCATGACCTTGCCTTAAAGATGTTTCCATTCCCCATCCTCCAAGCTTGAGTCAGCACGACATCAATATGAAAGTTACAAACAGAGGAAGTCAGTGATGGTGGTAAAGCAGTTCAGATGTTCAACAATCACCGTCACTTCTAAGCAATAAAAACAGGGACAAGCAAAGATGACAATCCAGCAAGCAGGCAAGACCAAATTCAAGCTCAATTATAGTATACAAACAGGACAGGCCAAGGCAAATTGAAAATATCCCAGCCCACAAACTCAAGTCTTTTAATTTCGAATTGATCTCAAAGTCCATGGCACTTTCACACACACAGCAGCTCCATCATTTTGCACATTTCAACATGCATACATACGTGCATTTTAGTCCATTCTTCCGCATGAAATTCACCAAAAACAGAATATATTACAGCATTTCATAGTCACATGGCATTTTTAGACATTAGGCATTTTAGTATTTTAGCATGTCATGACTAGTATTCGAGTCACATAGCATTACACTTTTAAGGATAGGCATTTTAAAATATAGTAGGACATGCACATTTCATAAGCATACGTTTTGGTACATTTCAGCACACAAAGGCAGCAAAATACGTGTAGGTGCATCAATTCAACTCAAAACAGCATGCATACTATTGTTCATACAATCATATGTCAAGTGCTCATTACTTACACAGTCTCTATCAAATCAGCAGGCATTACTAAACACCTACATTTGGC
>AWUE01023158.1:0-17258 GCA_001974825.2 Corchorus olitorius
AGGAAAGAACTTATCTTGGATCTGGCCCCGTCCGATGGTCGGGATTCGAGATCGAAGTGCCACAGATCCGGTCCGGGAGAGAGATTTTCGAGGGACTCCGAGGCCACCTTTAAAAAAACTGACACCCGATTCAAAGAGACGAGGCACACGCAAGTAAATCTGGACTTTATCGGCTTCAAGGGACACTCCGGCGACGTTGACTGCGGCGGCAGACGGTGGAGGTGGAGGTGAAGGCTGAAGCGATTTCTGGTTAAGGTATGTGTTAGGTTTGATTTTAGGGGAAAATAAACAATGTCTTTGAAATAAAATATGCTGCCGTTTTATAGTTAGCAGTCATCTGTTGCATTTTGCTCCTTTTAGCTTCAAGTTTTACTCTTTAGTCCTCCTCTATTAGTAAAGGTATACTGATAGTCTAGTTTTAGCGTAAATAAGTGCTAGTTTAAATAGATCTTCACCCTAGGAGTTTCCGTTTGTTGATGAATTCGGTACTTTCCTAGTTTAAAGCCAAATAGTTTAGCTTCTTAATAACAACTTAGTATTGGATAAAAGTGGTTTGGGAAATGGATAAGCAATTGAGAATCAAAAGGTGATATACTACTGACTTGAGGACTCCAAGATAAAGCTAAGGTGATAAACAATTCGAAAATCAAAAAATTTTCTAGGTTTGAATAATGTAAATAAATTAATTAAATTATTCGGAAAATAAAACTTTCAGGGAATGTTAGTCTGATAACTGGGGCATTTAAAGTTGCACTTTAGTAATTTAAGTTATATATATATATATAATTATTAATTAATATATATATATATATATATATATATATACTACTTTGGGAGCCTTTTAAGATTAAAAGCTAGAATAATTTGGAAACAAAAATTATTTTGGGTAGGGTTAATTGAGGCCTTAGTCTTTAGTCTTTTGGGCCTCTTTAATATATATGAGTGGGGTGTTGTTTTTACATTTATTATTTGGCCTTTATGTTTGTTGTTGCTTGTATTGGGCTTTTTGGCCATGCACTACTTGGGCCTTATTAATACGTTTGGGCTTCTTGCTTTGTCCTGATTTTACTTGAAATTAAGTAGGCTTCCTATACACCATGTTTATATTTTGCTTATTTATAGTATTAATTAACCATGCCATGTCATGTGAGATTAAATTGCTTGCAAAGCATGCATTATATGTACTTAACTATTTTGTAATGTGGTCATTATTTCCGATAATGGAATACCCCTCCATGGGATTTCCTAGGTCGGGATCGCCTTGTAAATCACCCCGGAGACGGGGTTAGGGGATTTATGAGCTGGCCCCGAATAAACGTCCTTTCACGAAATGGTTATTCATTCATCTCATCATTAAATATCATATGAGTTTCACGGTGAGGGAGACGAGCATTTATTCCGAAGATGGAATACCCCTCTATGGGACTTCCTAGGTCGGGTCCGTTCTATAAAGCGTCCCGGAGACCGGGTTAGTGGGTTTATAGAGTGGCCCCGGCTAAATGTTCTGCTCTCTTAATAAATTAACGGTCCATGTATCATTCGCATCATGTCTAGAGGACCCACTTTAATTTGAAATTAAGTTAAGTATGGTCCAGTTAACTAATTAAAGAAAAACTCAGAAAATTCAAAAAAGAAAAGATAAAATGATGAAAAGTAAAGCTCTATTTTCTATTTCCAAAAAATACTCTTTCGGCCGAAGGGTCATTTTCGTCTTTTTGTATTTAAGTTTAGTGTTTTCAATTTCCAAAAATACCCTTTCGGTCGAAGGGTCATTTTCGTCCTTTTTTCAGTATTTTCTATTTCCAAAAAATACTCTTTCGGTTGAAGGGTCATTTTCGTCTTTTTGCATTTTAGTTTAGTATTTTCTTTTTTCCAAAAATACCCTTTCGGTTGAAGGGTCATTTTCGTCGTTTTGTATTTAAGTTTAGTGTTTTCCATTTCCAAAAATACCCTTTCGGTCGAATGGTCATTTAAGTTTAGTATTTTATATTTTACCATATAAAATATATAAATCTAAAATAATAATAAATCTATCACAAGCAACAATTGAACCACCCGATTGAACTGGAAACCGGGCCCTTGACCAATTCAATGGCAGGTCCGGTTATTAAAACATTGACTGAAACAAAAGATTAACCCCAAAAAGGACCAATAGAAGCAATTAATTTTTTGTTTTGTGAGTGAGGGACAAAAGATCATATCTAGAAACAAGGGTTAGGAGTGAGAGAGTGGTTATATGGATCAGCCATAGAAGAAGGAAGTGAAACAAATGAAAGGGGGGGGGAGGGGGGTAGTCGGTGGTCGGAGGATTGGTCGCCGGATGAGGGAAGAGGGGGAAGAGTTGAGAGACCTGGTTAGCAACATAAGAAAGAAAAAGGTAAATGGAAAACAAATAGAAGAGAAAAAAAAAGAGCATAAGAGTGCGCTGCCGCTGGCAAGGACATCGCCACCGGAGGGCCGACAATTAGTGTATTGGAAGGGGTTGTGAGTGAGTTCATCGTTGAGGGTTAGGTTTTGGTCGAGTGAATTTTTTTTTTCATTTGTGAGTTTAATTGAGGTGTTCTCTCGACTTCTTTAGAAGAGTTGGTGACTTGTCTAAAATTCCCAAAATCAAATTCAACTTAAGAGTATAAAGCAGGCAAGCGGTGGGATGGACATACTAGCTAGGAATTAAGATTTGGATAAACATACTAGGTTAAGATTTTAATTTGTTAACGGAAAACATATCCCAAATGTAGCGAAGAAATCTTTAACTAATATCTACAACAAGTCACAATAGTAACAAAGAACTCTAAATGATACGTAACATATCCCAAATATAGCAAAGAAATCTCCGACTAACATTAACAAACTAATATCCACAACAAGTCACAATAGTAACAAAGAACTCTAAATGATACGTAACATATCCCAAATATAGCAAAGAAATCTCCGACTAACATTAACAACAAGTCATAATACTAACAAAAGAACGCTAAATGAAACATGCATTGATCCCTCGAGTAGCTCGCACCCTAGCAACAATATTTCAGACTTCTTGCACCAATTGGTCAATAGTTGGACGGGCCAGATGCAATGTTGGCAGCAACACAACGCATCACAAGAGTATAGGCTATAACTGCATGGTCCTGAGAACAACGATAGGTTCGTTAAGCTATTTGAGCTCTGTGTTCCATTGCTCATTGTATAACAGTTGGTGTTAGATCAACTCCATCTTTTATGAGAAGCTGGAGCATGAGGATACCGACATAATAAACATCATGTTGGAGATGTTGTTATTTTGTTTATGCTTAAGGATGACAACATGTCGGATCGGGGCAGATTTTTGAATGCCCCGCCTCTGACCCGATAGTATACATGCTCAAACCAACCCCTAACCTGCCCCGACAAAAATTATACAATTCTTCATCCGACCTCGATGAGGCAATAATGCCCCTACTCCGCCCCGATCTATCCTACATTCTCCAATTTTTCCAAGTTCATTGACACAATTTTAAAATGAAAGATAAAAATCAGAAAAATAAAATAAAATTGGTCCATGTGCATCTTAAAGAAAGGCAACGCAAAAAGAAAAGAAGAGAAAAAGGAGCAATGGGTTATAAGATCTGGAGTTAAAGCATAGAAGTGTTATGCAACAAAAGAGGAAGATAAAGATATCCAAGAGTGGAAAGAAAAAGAAGTTATAGAAATCTTGATTCTTCAAATGAACAAGAAGACACATAATATGATACTTTGTTCATGGTAAAATGTGGAATTTCAAAAAACGATGATGAGAAGCGATTATATTTTAGTTTCTTGTGTTTTATGATGGCTGCAAAAATGAGATGAGATGAAATCCAACTATATAATGTTTATCCCTCATGAGTGTTTTTCACTATTCATCCTTATTTGCTGACATATGGACCATTGGTTGGTGACTCTTTTTTTATTTTTCATTTTTAATTTCTATGAAATGTGGGCTTTTGGTTTTTCTTGGCCCAATAGCCTTTGTCTTTATACTTTACAATACATGTGTCTTTTTTTGGGCCGTCTTTCTTAGCACTTAGTCTAGGTTCCAATTATTATATAGTATTTTTTTTTAAATTTCATTTTCATATATGCAATTATGAAATTATGATGATTTCCAAATAACTTTTGTCAAGAAATTGACTCCCCTTCTCAGTTCCAGTTTGTCACAAATATAGTTGGTATATGGACTTTTTTTAATATGGTTTTCTTTTTTTTGACCTTTATAGTTACACACACACACACACACACACATATATATATATATATATATATATATATAAAGGCATAAAAGTCTTCTAACAACACATATTAGGGTAATTTTATAATTATATTGGGGAGGGGCGGATTTAAACCAAACTCGCATCCGACTCGACTCCGACTTTTTCTTCCAAAAATCTGCCCCGACTCCAACTTGACCTCGAATTTCAAAAGAAAAAATCTGCCCCTATCGGAGCGGATCGGGTCAGAATCTGTCAGGTTTGGATATCTTTATCATCCTTATTTGTGCTATTAAAACTTAGAAACATAAAAATGATGAGAACATGAATCCTATAATTTTGCTTAACCGAAATAGGAAAAACAAAAGAGAATGATAGTAATATTACGATTGTTAACATCTTCAACATCAGTCCTATGTGTAGTGGTAGGAATGTCAGATGCTCCAAAATCACCCAAAAGTGGGTTATAAGACTGGAAAATCAAAACCAAAGAAAGAATACATGGTATTTGAAGGAAACAAAAGAGAAAATAAGAAAAAACCATCACATATTTTATCAAGGAAAACATTTCCAATTTGATGTTATTATGGAGTGTTTCCCCATTCAACTCTTGCACTGCTTGTACTGCTAAGACTATATGTTCAATGATTTTAATGCATCTTATCCAACTCAACCCTACAATTGACAATATCTTAAAGAAAATAATTTCAATTGGAGAAAATAGTCAACTTTTCTTCAAACTATCTGTCAAATGGAATTAAGAATAATAAAATATACTATTATGGTTAGCATTACCTTGTATATTATCCCTTAAAGTACCTCTAGTAACCAAAAGAAACACTAGATATAAATTTTCTTGAATTCTACACCTGCTAATCAATCTTATAATGTTTCTAGCTCGATTTGTATTTCGTGGATAGTGCAGCCGACTAATATGATCCACTTGAACCTAGCCATATATCAGATCTTATAAGTCTCAATGATAATTTAACATTCCATAAATCAATTGACATCCCGACATACTTAGGCATGTCATGCATTGCAAATATAATGGAAAATGCAGAGCATAAAGAACATAGGGTACTATGAACATCAACATGCCACTTTTGAGAATACATAGGCCCAAAATCTATATAAGATACTGCTTAAGAACTGATTGAAACACTGAAAACATTTGGGATACAGGTGCTAGATGCATATATAATCATATGAAGACTTGTAATAAAAGACTGCATCTATTTTTGACAAAAAGCCTCCTGAAATGCTTATCATATAGCTTGGCACAGTCAACAATCTCCAAGAAATTTGGGCTATATGAACACTGAATTGAGAAAGTCATTACCCACTAGGATGAACAATTGCAAGACACAAATAACACTTGAACATGATAAGGCAAACACCGGATTAACCTACAAGCTTTAGAAGCAGAAGTGACAAGGTTTAGCGGCTAGCAGAAACAAAAAACAATACTTAAAAAAGAAGCCACCAATAGCAAATTGCGGAAATAGACATGTTCCAACATCTATATTTGAGACTTTATTATTTGAGCATTTTAGTCGTGTTAATCTATATGATTATAATAATAACGAAATTCAAAGTTTACCTTGTAAGCTTGCAGATTAACTTCATTGTTGTTATTTACTTTGACAACTACTTTGGGAGCAAAAAAGGTGGTTCCAAGCAATCATCTCTTCCTTCCCCTATAAACGGTGCTTCTTGGGGTTCGAGCAATTTCATTTTGAGCAACGAAGTTCGATGTGTACCTTATCAAGTCAGCTACACTTACACTACAACTAAAACACGATGAAGCCACGGCCATACCCACGGAAAATAACCCAAAATTTCGTGGCAATCTAGCTTTGCCATGAAAATTGCGACGACAACGAAAACGTGGGTATAAGTTGGTGGGCAAAGGACTTGCTACGACACACTATCGTCCGTGGCTAGCTTTCCAACAAAAACCTTTCGTAGCAAAAATTTGTTGGAAATTTGGTTTGAAAGTGGTTAGCTTTGCAGCGAAGTGCAACTGAATGTTGCCACAGAATTTGTCACCCAAGCTTTTTGGTTGGGGCAATAGAGTTGCCACGGCTATTGTTGTAGCAAAATTCATTGCAAAATTTCTTTGTTATTAATTTTTAAATATAAATAATGTAATAATTTAAAATTTAAAATAAATAAATAAAATTTTAGAATATTAAGAAACACTAATTAGAATAATATATATCATAATTAAGAGTGTTATCACAATTTTTTTCAATGTGATAAATACAAGAACTCCCAACAAAACCTAACATATATCAACTTAAGGCTGGTATATCAAAAGAAAGTTCACAATTTTTTCCATTGTGATATGTTAAATAATTACATGAATTCCTATACCAAAGCCTACTATATATCAACACACAAGGCTGATATACCTACTATATATCAACACAAGGCTGATATATCAAAAGAATTATGTTATGTTAATAACCTACTAGATATATATATATATATATATATATATATCCTAATAAAACCTACTGGAAATTATAGTCAAGCATAGTAAGCAAGCATATCATCCACCTGATCCTCATCAAGGCCATTTTTTGGGGTAGGATCCTCAAATTTATGTTGGGGGTTACCATCTTAGGGGTCAGCAACATGAGGATCACCTTGGACAGACACTCCAATACCATGTTGACGCATTGCTGCAATTAATTGTTGAACAAGATCCAAGAGTGTGTTGTACTCCTCCCTAGAGACATGTCCCTGAGTAGAAGGCTGTGACATCTGCTCTAAGACTCTTGCTAAGTCACCAGCCCCAAAAGTAACGACCCCTCTAAGCCCCTCTAGTTGCTTCAACAAATATTTCATCCTCAGAGATTAATTCATTTGAGCCAAGTTGAGTGAGCTTCTCTTGCACAAGCCGCTTATAAGTTTCCTATATTGATAATAGTAATAGTTAAAGTTTCCAAACTATTATAAGTACTATAAAAAGTATTAGAATTTTTTTATAAAAGAATAAGGCAGACACAACATGTGTAGGGCATTTAATTCTTAAATGTAAGCCCCTGATAACCTCAAATAATTTAAAATAAAAATACTTCATATAGCAATAGACTTAAGCATCAAAAATAGAATAAACTAAAATAAAATTAAGACTTACCGTCACTTGATGTGCCTTCTCACCAGCCCAATCACCATTCTTTTTCTTATATGTGATCTCAAAAACTTCTTTCATAGTGGGTTGCTTATGTAGCACCTCGGCCTATAATGGATAAAATTAGATTGTTAGAGAATATATATTAAATGAGAATTATAAGAAAAAAAAAAACGCATGTGAAGCACCAACAATAAAAGTAAGACTAACTTATATAATTAAACTAATAGTCTAATATTTGCAATTTAATTGCACTAGTAGCAGATAATAGTTCCCATAACAATTAGGATAAAAAATATATATGATTTCTTAAGGACTGAGATGATTTTACTAATTTAAAAGAATAGAAACTTTAACTTCAACAATTCTAATTCATATTCTTCAAACATAGTTAACTTCAACAATTAGAAGAGACAATTAGTTCTTCAAACATAGTTAAATAGCAATATTTAAAAATCCAAAAATATAGAATTCACCAAGGAGTAGAATGAAACAAAAAACACATCTCCATTCAATCCAAATATCAACTTATCAAACTTGTTACCTATAAACAGAATCTCATTTAACCTTTCCAAATCAATAAGCAAAGCAACCCATTTGCATGTATGACCAAGAAGAAATAAGCACAAAACAGTATAAGAAAAAACTGTAGCAGGAGATAGGAATCTTACAAGCCTCTTTCTGTGAATAGATGTTGGTATTGAACCACCCGTATAGACAATGGAAGAAGCAAGAGTGTCTGCTACTCTGTTCGCCTTGTTGATTCTACTCACTTTCTTGAACTTTTCCCCATCCCACTCATCCTTCATTTTTGGCCAGTGTTCCTCCTTTATCCACGCTAGGCAAATCTTTTTGTTGCGAACACGATATAAAGCACCCTTTAGCCAGTCACTAGCCTTTTTCTCAAAGATGGATTTTATCTCTCCAGCATATTGTTCATCCCAGGTGTATGCACCCTGCAAAGTTTGAAAAGTTAAATGGCAGTGCCTATAATAAAAAGGATTCAATAAATAACTTAATTTGTAGATATTAATACCTCAAACAGCTGCCAAAAACGATCACAGTCAAACGTAGGAAACTTCTTATAACTTGTCCATGGGCCATTGAAGTGGCCAGTGATGATAGCCTTCATTTTCGCATGAACAGTTTTTGCACTTGAAAAAAAAAAAGTCACACATATTAAAAGGAACCATGAAATCCTCAACCAGAAGCTTTTTGACTAAACTTATAATTGTTTGTACATCATGCCATATGGGGCCAAATACCTCATCCTCAGTATGGGAGGAGGAGTGTTGCTTGGTGAAGGAGGTTGTGTGTTGCTTGGTACAGGGGGCTGTGTAGGGGGATCAACAGTAGGAGAATCCTGGGTAGGATAACCAACAGGAGGCACAGGGGGATTAGGAGTTGGTGGTGTAGTTGGTGGACTTGCGGTAGAGTCCCCCTTGGGTTCAAAGTAGATCTTGATCCATTAGCCATTTGACTGGAAACAAATAAAGGATGATTTAATTACAAAGTCAGCTAATAACATTTATAGATAAAATGAAACTTTTGTTACAGGATTTGAACAAAAACCCAATGACATTCATAACTCAAATAAAAAATATTAAATTCAAAAGCAAATCCAAAATAATTAACACAAAGGAAGCAAATTGATGGCTGAAAATTAAAGCTTCCAGCCAATAATAGTAAAAGAAATTTCCTAAACAAAAGTAACTCATTTAGCCCCAAAATATATAGTTTGAAAGCACATTGTGACAAGTTTTTGAGCAACAAGAAACAACCTGGGAGATTTGATAGTGAGATAAAGAGAGTTTACTTGAATCTTCTAGAGAAGGCCATTTTAGCAAATTGGGGGAAGGGTTCAGCAAGAGAAACAAAGAAAAGTAAGTGACCCATGAGAAAAATCAAAACCATTTTCATATAAAATGAAAGATTATAAAAAATCAAAACCAATTTCATAAAAGAAATGTAAGATAAAATAATTCACTAGCAAGGCAAGGGATGGTGAGAACAGGGACCAATACAAGACAACGACTATCAAAAATGAAGAGAAGAGAGAGCAGCGCAGACCAAAGAAAGAGAACAGAGATGAAGAGAAGAGGGAGCGACGCAGGCCAAAGGATAAGAACAACGATGAAAAAAAATTAGAAGACAAAGAGCTGCTATTTATAAATAGGGTTTAGGTTTCCAAAATTTTTAATGAAAATAAAAAAAATGGAACCTTTAAGTAATTAAGTAATTTTTTTCTAAAGACCCCGCCGTTATCTCCCGCCTGTGAAACATTTAGGCGCCTCATGAAATATTTTAGCCAGCCTGGGCGCCAAATAAAATATTTTGGCTAGTCATGGACAGAGCCACAAACAGTTTGTGGCTCCCACCGCACCCCACCCCCTTTTCCTTTCTTAATTTTAGCTTCTTCAAATCAAACATGATAAATGACATTATTTTTTGACATAAGATTAATAACTTTGAGTAGAGAATATAATTTCTTTTTAACCAAATAAAAATAACTTCTTAAAATACTCCCAAAATAAAAAGTTCAAAATAATTATAATTATGTAATGCCTCACCTAATTCACAATGAAGTCAATAACCAATCCCATCGTCATCTTCATAATCATCGTTATTATCTTCATTTTCTTCTTCATTCGTTGATCCATCATACTCCTTAGTATCATTTTCATACACTTGATGATTATGCTCAGTCATGGTGACCTGAAATCCTGAAAAGTCAACAAATAAGTTTATACCGTTTGGGTCTCGTAACTCTAGGGTACCCACAAGAACTTGGACAGCTGATGTGGCCTCCATTTCCTCTGCCTGGTAGGTGGCTACTTCTTTTTCTTGCCATCGTGCCTCCACGATTCTCCTAGCTTTTGTGTTGCAAACGGCCATCCAATCAGCTTTATCATTTTAGACTTGGATATTCAGTGTAGTAAACCTGAATGGCTTGTTGGGCCAATACAAAAGGGTCATACTTGCAGTATAGCCGTTTATATTAATATCAACCAAATGATATGTTGGGTGAACTTAATTCCCATTTGTTGGATCAAACCATTTTGATCGAGTCAAAAACAACTCTATTTTTATAGCTATTTTCATATGGTTTTGGATGAATTTATGCTCTAATATATCTTATTTTGTTAATATTTGTGTTTTGAGTCTTTAAGAGATGTAAAATTGGAAACATACTAATTTTCACTACTTTTGGAGCTATTTTGATGACTATGAGCAAAGTAATTTAGAGTGAAGATTTGGAGATTCGAAGTTCGTGATTGAAGATTAATTGAAGATAATTTGAAGATATGAAGACCATTGAAGAATTATTTCAAGGAGCAAGAATTGAAGATCGAGCTTAAATCGCAAAGGATTGAAGATAAGGTTTCTCCATAGCCTTGAAGACATGGAATTTTGGATATTTTATATGAGTTAATACGCAGACCATATAAGCCCATAATTGGAGTTAAAATCCCAATTGTTGCCGCACAAGCCCTATGAAATATTCAATTCACGCATACTAGTCCTAATTGGATTAGGATTCAGTGCAGTCTTGGTAAAAAGGCCATAACTTTTTTCTCAAACCTCCAAATAAGGCTCGTGACTAGGTGCTGGAAAGAGGACTCCGAGATCTACAACTTTGCTTTGAAGCCCGAAGCCCAGTTCTGTCATCTTCAAGCCCGAAATTGCTGTCGAAGTTGCTGTGCGATTCCAGAAATTTCCAGATCCGATTTTACCCTTAAGTTCGGCCTAAAAAGACTTTTAAGCCAACTTGGAGACCAAGTTAGAGTCTAAACCGTTCTAGAGTCCTATTATAGTTATAATTGGAGTCTTAGGGGTTATTTTCCACTATAAATAGCCACCTTAGGTCTAGGGTTTTATGTATTCCTCATTAGAAAAATATTGTAAAATTGTTGAAGACTTGGAGAGCTTTGGATCCCCCCCCCCCCTTCTTCCTATCCTTAGATAAGTTTTCTTTTTATTCTTTGGATGCTCACTCAATTCATGAGTGAGTAATCCTTTTCTTTTCTCCAATGTAGAATTTAATTGATCTCTTGACTTATATCATGGTGAGATTTTGTGCTTATATATGAAAATTGTTTTGGGTATTTGTTATATCTTTGTTTTAATCCTATATTAACTTGTTTTGATGGATTGGAGTCGACACTATCTTGATAAATTGAGTTTGCATTAGCTAAATTAAATCTTGAAGGATCTTCGGATTTAATTGTTTGGTAGCAATTGGAGGTGAAGGATTTTCCTTCCAAGGGATTTAAGAATCTATAGATAATTTATTGTTTGTTGTGCTTGTTCATAAATTACTAAGTTCTTAATGCTTTGTTCTTGAGCAATTATCGCACCGGATCAAGAGGTAATTGTTTAAAGAATAAAAGGGATAATTTACACCGGATCAAGAGTTTTATCTAATTTAGGTAATTTAGGATTTAATTCCAAACAAGCTATCTATTGTTTTCATAATTTTTAGATATCAATGATCTATGTTATTTTTGTCAAGAGGGATATTAATTCTATGTTGGAGGGTTTTCTTAATTTTAATTGTTTTCTCAATTTATTCACTGCTCTCTGATTGATTATTTTCTTTAATTTTTTTGATTGCTTTCTTAGTTAATTGCTTTGATTTTAATTTATTGTTTCCAAATTTACTTTCAAAATTCTCTTTATTTTGTTTGTTTGTTTTCAAACTAATTAATTAGAAAAAGAATAATAACCTATCTCTCTGTGGGTTCGACCCCTACTTGCCCTAGCTATTTTTAGTTAGTAATTGTTGGGATTATTTTTATGATTTGCTAACGACCGATCACATTTACATTTAAAAAGTAAAACACCCAACGTGGTTTGTTGTCAAGTAAACAAACACCATAGAAAGCAAAAGTTGTTTGATCGCAAATGGAGCTTCGTACACAAACACCACTATTCACAATTGACTTGCCCTATCCATGTCGAACAGTGTAAAAGTTATACCCATTGATGAAATATCCTGGCCATGTAGTCACTTGAGCGCATGGACCACATGCTAGGCTTATCAAAACTTGATCGGTGACTTCATTCTCAAGGTATTTCACCTAAACAAAATGAAGTTAATACTTACAAAAAATTTCTCAAATTAATAAATCATAATACAAAAAATTGAATTTAATACTTACAAATTCAAGAAACCATCCCCGAAAATGTTGATCAACCATGTAGTCAATGACATTAGCATCGTTCCTTGTAGGTGTGTGACAAACATCCTAAAATTGTATAATATAATTTAGACATAAAATGGATAATTGATAATCACTAGCCAAATTGATGAAACTAAATGGATAAAAACTCACTGGTAGAATGGCTGCACTTCTAGACAATTTCGCAAAATATAAGTATGTGCGACATGTAATTCTTGGTCCGTTAGCCACCTCTTCTTGTCTCAACCTTGACCCCGCCCTGGATGATTGAATATGGAGAAACTTTGCACAGTCTCATCATTGACCCCTTCATCATTCTGTCCAAGTATCATTTTAGACGGATTGTTATGTTGAAAGAAATGGTTTGCAAAAAATGACATTTTGTCCACAATATAAGCTTCTTAAATTGAACCTTCTAAATTGGCTTTGTTCTTCGCTTTTTTCTTTAGTTCGTGGAGAAATTTAATTCAACAAATTGAACGAAAGTAAAATGAATATGAATATCGAATATAAATTTAAAATGTGAATAAATTATATGTTACCTTTCGAAAGGATACATCCATCTGTACTGGATAGGTTCTCCAATCAAAGCCTCATACGACAAGTGAATAAGAAGTTGCTCCATTGAATCAAAAAAAGATGGAGAAAATATTTTCTCCAAGTTACACAACATCACCGCCACATTTTTCTTTAATTCTTCAAGCCTTTTATTGTCTAGCACAGTGCAACAAATGGCTTGGAAGAAAAGGCTTAGTTCAGTCAATCGAGACCATACAAACTCTGGTAACATTTCTCTAAATGGAATTGGAATGAGTCTCTGCATAAACACATGGCAATCATGGCTCTTCATTCCTATTAACTTGAACTCATTTATGTCAACGCATCTGGCAAGGTTCGAAGCATATCCATCAGGAAACTTTAAGCATTGCAACCATTGACAAATCTTCTTTTTCTGATATTTGGTCAGCATGTACACTGCTTTAGGTATAGGCCCAGTACTATCATGTGGTACAACAATTTCTTTGCGATCACAGTAAAGCCCAACATCTTTTCGTGCATTAAGATCATCCTTTCTCTTTCCCTTTACATCCATCACAGTGTTGACAACATTGTTAAAGACATTTTTTTCTATGTGCATGACATCAAGGTTATGCCGGAGGATGTTGGTTTTCCAGTACGGCAACTCCCAAAAGATACTTTTTTTTGGTCCATTTATGATTAATGCCATATTGAGGGGGCAGATGAATAGGGTCATCTATGGCAGTTTGAAATTCTTGAACACGTTCAAAAGTTTCCTCCCCACTTAATCTTGGTGGTGGAGGATCCATATCTCTTTTTCCTCGGAGAAAAGACTTTTATCCTTTTTGTACTGATGAGAAGGTGGTAAGAATTGTTTGTTGCAGTCAAAATAACTTACCTTCCTACCATGTTGTAAATAAAATGCCTTCTACTTTTCCATACATATTGGGCATCTTAGCACCCCCGCGATACTCCACCCATATAACATTCCATAAGCAGGAAAGTCATTAATGGTCCACATAAGTGAAGCTCTCATGTTAAAATATGACCATTGCTAACATCATATATATGTATGCTTACCAAGCTCCCATAATTGTTTTAACTCTTCAATCAAAGGTTGCAAATAAACATCTATATTTTTCTTTGGATTGTAAGGCCCATGACAAATTAATGACAAGAACATATAAGCACTTTTCATGCACATACTTGGTGGAAGATTATAGGGAGTGATAATCACTGGCCAATAAGAATAAGTCTGGCCATATTGTCCATGCGGAGAAAACCCATCAGCACACAACCCTAATCGAATCTTACGAGGTTCTGAAGCAAATTTGGATGAATAGAATCAAGGTGTTTCCATGCCTCAGCATCAGAAGGATGACACATTACACCCTCGTCTGTTTCGTGAGTAGCATGCCAAGTCATGTACAGTGTCCTAACCTCAGATGCGTACAACCTCTGTAATCTTGGAGTCAGTGGCAAGTATCTAAGTATTGCCTTGGCCACTCTTTTACGCTTTGGGCTATCATGTCGCCCCCTCATATGTTAATACAGTTCAGCATTACAAAAATTGCAAGACTGCATGTTTGCATCAGCCTTCCAGTACAACATGCAACCATTTCTACAAGCATCAATCTTTAACACAGGTAAGCCTAAGTCCCGTATTAACTTTTTGGCACTATAGAAATTATTTGGCAATGTGTTATCTTCAAGCAATGCTGCCTTAAAGGTTTTGTACATTTAATCAAATGCATTCTTGGATATGTTGTTTCCTGCCTTGATACTTAATAATGGAGAAACCATAGATAATTGGGAGAAAATCTCACATCTATTGTATAAAGGCTCATCGGTATTCTTAAGCAAATCTAAGAATCGGGCATTTGACGATGTAACTTCATCATCCTCATTATTAGGAACTTCCTCCTCAAGTGGTAGTTCGCTTGGTCTGGCCTCATTATGAGTTGGAGTTGGAGTTGGATATTCAGAACCTTAACCAACCACATCTTAATCCCAATTCATGTGGTCATAATTACTAGATTCTGACATTTGCTCTGGAAATTCAGAAAAAATTGGCTGCTCATCAACTCTCATCGGTGGTTCTCCATGAGCAGTCCAATTATAATAATCATCCATGAATCCTTTATGATAAAGGTCAATTGTTACTTGATCTGGGTAAAAAATTTTCGATTTTTGCACACCCTACGAGGGCATCTAATTTTTGCCCCATCTTTATATGCATCTGACCATCAACAAACCTAATAAATTCTTCCACCTCTACGACAAATGATCGGTCGTCAACGAATCACAAGATAAAAATACCTCACAAAACCTCTCTTAAGTAGATAGGATAAGTAAGGGTCGATCCCACAAGGAGGGAATAACTAAAAATCACTTTCTGAACCTAATCTATGAAAAACACTTGAAAAAGGATTGATTAAGAACAAAGCTTAACAAGTAATTAATTAAAGACAATATAAAGACTCGAAAACTACTTACAAAACAATTAATTAAAAAGATATACTTTCCTTCCAATGGTTGAAATCAATCAATAAGGCTATGGATCATTGACACACAATATATTCATTTGATTAACATTATCAAAATAGTTCCAAATCTAGTTTCATCTCAATAAGCCTGTTCTGTCACTCTTTAAGAATTACCAAGGACAAAACATCAACCTTTCACTATTTCAATAATTTCTAATTGAATAATTGGCCAGTAGAAAAGAGAACATAACTTTTCCCAATTCCCTGCATTGCATATTAGATTAATTGGAACATAGCTTTTCACAATTAATCCCTTTTAATCTAAATAAACCTTTACCACTTTGGCTTAAGATCTATAAAGAATAAAGCATTAAGATCTACTCACAATTGCAGCAAGTACAAAGACAAGAAAAACACATCTTTGTCACCAATCAATCTTCTCTAAGAACATAGCTTTTCATTAGATCCAATTGAAATATCAATCCCAAAAACTACCAATTATTAAACCTAGGAACATAGCTTTTCGCAAGTTTAATATAGCAATAGATCTAAACGATTAAAGAATTAGTGATCAATTAATTCAATAACAATTAAGATCATAATATAAAGCATAGAGATTGATAAATTATTCAATAAGATAAATCAAATTATAAAGAACGAAGATCTCCCCATAAATAATTGATTGAAATCACCAAAGGAAAGAAAGTATAAGAGGATTAGCCACTCATAAATTGAGTGGAATCCATAAAAACATAAAGAAAATAAGAAAACTTACAGACCACCAAGGAGTTAGGCGGCTGCCACAAAGACTAGAGAGAAAAACTAAAACCTAGAAAACTAATGCTTAGGTAGCTTAGGTTTTTCTATCACATAAGGTGGGTATTTATAGGGGGCTGCCTAGGGTTTAATTTAGAGTTAGAGAACACTTAAACTAACCCTAGGGACATTTTAGGCTCTTAATTACAACTTTGGGTTAGTCCAAATAAGATATATGGGCTCAAATTGGTGAAAATCGCAAGTCTGGCCCAAACTGCTACTGTCCAGAAACTTCGAGGGCATTTTCATCCATCTAAACGGCTGAACTGGGCTTCGACCAAAACACGAAAGTTATAGCTCTCGGAGTTAGCTTTCCAACGCATATTCATACGCCTCATTTGGAGCTCTAGATCAAAAGTTATGTCTGTTTTCATGAACTGTCGCTAAATCTGGAAAGTATTGAAGAGGCTTCAAGAGGAAGACACAAGGGAGTGTCGACGCTGACTGCTGGGCGCGCGCGCATTGGGTGTCCTCAACTCTACCTGGGCGCCCACATGGTTCTTCTGAACACCCATGTGGTTTGCTTGAGGACCTAGGAGGGTAGTGTCACCACTCTAGCTGGGTGCCCACATGGATTGTCTGAAGACCCATGCGGTTTGCCTGATCACCCAGGTGGACTGTGTCCTAGCTCATCACCTTAACATGTCTTCTTGCCTTGAACTCGTCTTTGCTCCTTTGCCTTGAAAACTCTAAGCAATCAACTTTATGACTTTGATAAGCATAAAATTGGCTCCTTAAGCTCTTCAATCACGAACATTATAGCTCCAATCTTCATCCAAATTGTCCATGAAAAATACTTGTGTCATAAATCATCCAAAAAGGTTCCAAAAAGGTACAAAATCATTAATTTGCACTTTTCTTCTCTTCAACACCTATGAACACAAAT
>AWUE01023161.1:0-19287 GCA_001974825.2 Corchorus olitorius
AATTTATTGATGGCACTATAACTGCTTTGATAGACTTAAATTTTTTTAGTAACTTCGAGTGAGAATATTGGTAACCTTTAAATCTTATAAAAAGTTACTAAAATTACCCAAGATTGTAAGGTTACTAAGTTTGTGAAAAGTATTATCACTAGTTTGATAACTTTTTTGTAACATGCATTATTGATTGAATTTATTAAAAGTAATAAGATTATAAATATTACTGAATTTGTTGATAGGACTAGCTTTTTTTATAATCTCCACTATAGTTTTACTAATCTAGATATAATCTTCATTATAGTGAAAGGCTTTAATGAAAGGCTACTAAATTTACTACGGATGATTTTTTTTTTTTTTTGCCAAATTTACTACTGATGTCAGGTTACTAGATTTCCTCATATAGTACGATAAGCTTTTATTTTATAACCTATATGACTTTTTCAGCAACCTTAGACATGAAAATCATCAAGTCAACTGTCATTACTAATAAAAAGGGCTTAGTGTACTTTTCCACCATTAAAGTTTCTACAAAAAGTCAAATAAGTCCCTGACCTTCAATTTTAACCAATTTCACCCTTGAACTCTGAAATTTGGCCAGATAAGCCCTTCTGCTGCCAAGATGCCACATCGGCTTATGGTTAATTTCTAGAAAGAAAAAAAATCTAAAGTCATTTTAAAAGAATTTATTTTCATGCCACCATTTATTTTTTAAAAAATCACTTTTAAAAAATTTACCCTAAATTAACGTTGCATTCTTAGAATTTAATCAATTTTCGTCTAAAAATGACTAATTTCCATCAAATTGTTAACGGAATTTAACCGATTTCTATCCAAACGGGCTAATTTATCCATATTTTACAAGTTCAGTCATGCAATTGGTAATTTTTGCAAGTTCAAGGGCTAAATTGTCCTTTTCTTACAAGTTCAAGGGTCAAAATAACTATTAAACCGTGAAATTACTAATTTCCACCAAGCATATATAATGTGAGCTTCTCCCAAGCTCAAATCTTCAATACAAGTGAGTCTTTAGTTAATGCAAGCATATCTTTATAAAAACTTGAACCCCACGTGTGAAACACGTGGCAAAGTACTAGTAATAATTAAGGGGACAAAAGCGATGGATAAATTTGGGAAATGTTCCTCTCTACTCTTTATGATTCACAGTAAAAAGGGTCCATACCATAGGTTTAACGTTGGCGTTTAGATTTTCTCATAGAAAATGATGTTGGATTGCTGATATTAGAGGGAGAAAATAAGATTGGCTAAAAATACCCAAAAAAATCCCTTACCTCTTTTTATTTTGGGACAAATCAATCGTTTTGTTCTGTTTTTTTCCTTTTACGCAAATCAATTCCATACATTTAAAAAGTGAGTCCCGTCAGTCCTTTTTAGACGGTCTAATAGAGGCGAAAAATAAAATTAAAGGAATTAATTTGGCATGTGATCAACGGACTGTCCAAAATAGACTACCGGTTCAAACGTAAGGGATTAATTTGGGTAAAAAAAACTAAAGTAATTTATTTGTCCCGTAAGAGATTTTTTTGGGTATTTAGCCAAATAAGTTATAGAATTTCTTATTAGTTTAGTTTGGATGAGGACGGGATTAGAGATAATGACCATTTAGGCTGCGTTTAGTAGAGCGGTGCGATTGGCTCCGTTTGAACTGAGATTGTGAGATTAAACACTGTACAGATCAGATTAGGTACTGTACAGATGAGATTATAATCAGCGATAGAAACGGAGATGTTAAGCGAAAACAACGGTGGGATGAGATTAGAATGTAAAAAGACCATTAAGAGTATTAGTATTTTTAATTATATTAACAAATAATATTGATGTATATTTTAATTTTATTGAACACTTTTAATCTTTAAAAAAATTAATTCACCAAGGTATTGAATTTTTGTACTAACAAATAATACTTATGCATATTTTATATAATAATTAAAATTTAAATTTTAAAAATTGAAATCATAGAAGTATTGAAAATTATTTAATATTTTTCAAAAAAAAACTCCATTACAAAAATAAAAAAAAACAATGAGGAGAAAAATAAAGAAAAAAAAAAGTTTCACACAAATATCACAAGAAGACAAGAAAAAGAAAAAGACAAAAAGGAAAAAAAAGAAAAAAAGAAAAAGAAAGAACAGCGCATGCCAGTAAATCGGTCCACTCCAGCGGAAAAATGCCGATTCAACTGGGGCACATGGGTGCCACGTAGGCCAATAGCCCCTAATGATATTTACACTCAAGGGGCCAGTAGACTAGTCCACCACTGTTTTGAGGCCAAACCGTGGTGGATTGGTCTACTAAACACAGCCTCAGTACAGAGGAGCAACGGGGTCCTCACTCCTCACCACTGCCGTTTTCTCAACTTAAGGAATTGCAGGAACTGCAACTACAAGGGAATCGTATCAGTGAAGTGATTAACCCCAGCGGTGAGGTTCTGATCATAGTTCTTCTGTTTTAAGTCTTCATTATTGCTGTTGCATGAATGGCTATCTGTTATATTTTCTGAAAACCATAATGACTTTTTTTATGCAGCAATATGCGAACTCGGTGCCTTCAAACTGCATCGATTCAATGCATCGGCTAACCAATTTTCTGGTAGCATTCCCCCTTCTTTAGGTGAATTGGAAAACCTACGTACAACACTTGGACTTGTCTAACAATCTTTTCTCTGGAGTAGTCCTAGTTGGCCTAACAAATTCCCCATTATGCTACTTAAATCTGTCAAACAATAGCCTGCAAGGCAAGCTGCTTCACAAACAATTTGTTTTGGACAAGTCTAAGGAAACAAGTGAAGGCTCACGTGATGAGAATTAAATTGTTCTGTCTGTATGAGTTTTAACATACACAATTGCGCTCACCTTCACGCTAACATGAAGTTGCTGGAACACTGCATTTCTCCGAAGAACATGGAAAAGAGATGTATCTTTTGCCGAATCTCACCAAAAGAGAAGATAATTTCTCCACACGTCAAGAAGTGCCTATGAATGATGAAGTTTCCTACTCAAATCTATGCGGACTTTAATAGGATAAAGGGGACAACAGCAGTGGATTTCACTTGACTTTGACTAGAGAAATGCTCTCTGTTCTCTGATTCACAGTAAGTCAGCAAGATGGTTCCATAAAGGTTTAGCTTTGGCTTTTGAAGCCTTTGTGAGAAAATAATAATGGATGGTGTGAACACTAATTAAGGCTAGAATTCCTTCGATAATTTTTTTCGGGATGTGGAAAGATTAGAAAATTTGACCATTTAATTATAAAGTGGATCAATGTGATCGTCATCACCATGCCTTTCCCTTTTGATTTTATTAAAGTTTAATTTGTTAGGGTATGGACTGTATTTAAAGTTTAGAACAATTAAGCTGCTTTCAGTTTTCACTAATTTGAAGTTTCGCTTACCAATCAAATTAACTACATTCAAGGAAGTTTCGTTTCGGTTTAGATAAAAGGAGAAAACAAGTTACAGAAGATCTTCTGTCCAAGATGTAATGTTGTCAAGACACATCGGAATGTCACCTGATAGATTATTTCCCGAAAGATCTTAATTATGTAAATGCCTCATTTGGCACACTTGGTGCTGTATTGGCCCTTCAGAACGGTTTCCTCCCAGGAGCAGGGCAGCCTGCAGGTATGGCGCGCACAACATTCATGATTGGATGCCCACAAATTATTAACTGAATTCTGTTAGCAAAAACAACAGAAACACATAAACAAAGTTACTTGATCAAGAGGCTGAGTCAGGTAACTAAACAGCAATAAAACAATAACTAAAACAAGGGAAAGATTTATTGAGAACGAAGAACATGAAATTTACTTCAACATTGATCAAACAAGTTGCAAGAAAAAATAAATACAACTTTATTAAGCAATCTAAACTCAGCCAAGTAAAATTGGCTTTACAGTAAAAAGTACTACAAAAGAATGAGATTTTTTGCAGAAAATTAAAACTCCTCACAAACCGCCTTTAACACTTAACATGGAAGTGGATCAAATGACGACGAAAACTTCCAGAACATAGACTTGAAACTTCAAACATATACCTGCTGTAATAGCGCTCCCTTGCATTTAAGCAACCAACTCCATCAAATTGTTAGTCATGAGACTTTGTACATAAATTATAAATAATAACCTTAACTTAATAATAATAATGATAATTTAATAACAGTTGCATATCTTACTTTAAATATCTTGTTCAATGTTATGCAAAAACTTTCTTTCGATATTCTTCAGCATGGAAACAACATCCTTCATGTTGATTCTATCTTCGGGTAAGTCAGCTGAACAATTCAAAGCTAACTCCATAATAAATGATATGCAATTTGCTTTAACAACAAAATATGCATCCTCCTTTGCACTAAATTAGGATCTGCCACATCAATTATTCCTTTAGATAGAGAACTCTTCACCCAATGCTTTATACTCATTTCTCCAGCAAACATTTCATCAGTGGGCTTCTTTCTCATGAAAACTTCCATCAATAAAATCCCATAGCTATACACATCACTTTTAACAGAAATGACTCCTGTCGATCCATATTCTGTGATTCAAACATAATTGAAAAGTTAAAATATATCATATCATTGGGCATAAAAAATTAAGAAAATGATAATTTACTAATCGTATGCATATTTTAGATTTAGAGGGGGAAAAAAGAAGAAAATGAAAACATCACTTGGTGCCATATAGCCCATAGTGGCAAGTGTAATGGTTTGTTTGATGGACTCTCCTTCTCCCAACAATTTGGCAATACCGAAATCTCCAACATGTGCAACCATGTCTTCATCTAATAACACATTACTTGGTTTAAGATCACAATGGATCACCTGTGTTGGATGCCCCAAATGGAGGTATTCTAATGCAGAAGCAACATCTATCATTATGTTGATTCTTTGAAGGATATCCAGACAATAATTGTGAGAGTATAACCATCTCTCCAGGCTTCCATTAGGCATGAACTCAAGCACTAAAGCTTTGAAGTCAAGAGAAGCACAACTAGTAATGACTTTCACAAGATTGCGATGAAGGATATTGCGCATCACTTCACATTCAACATCAAAACTCTGAAATGCCTCTTCCATTTGTAGATTGAAAACTTTGACTGCAACAATTGTCCCATCTGAAAGTATTCCTTTGTATACAGAGCCAAAACTTCCTAAACCAAGCAAGTTGTGTTCACTAAATCCATGAGTTGCTTGTAAAAGTTGAATATATGAAACTCTTCTCCATTTCTCTACAAGATTTATAAAATCATCCCCAGTTGCCAAATTTGTTAATCTCTTGTTCTGCTTCTTCTTGTAGACAGTAGTCAATGCGACAATTGTGATGAGTGAAGCAACTATGGGCAAAAAATATGTCAAAACATGGATACTTGTCTTCTTGGATTGATGATGGGTGCTATGGTTGCAAGGTGGCACTTGGAACCTAGGTGAACCACATAGTGCATAATTGTTCGTGAATGATTTAGCTGTGAAGTTCACAAAGGGCCCTCCACTTGGGATTTCTCCTTCCAATTGATTGAAAGACACATCAAAGTAATTGAGATGGGAAAGTTTTTCCAAAGATTTAGGAATGACACCAGAGAGACTGTTGTTAGATAAATCCAAGCTTTCCATGTAGGAAAACTACAACCAATCTTTAATGGTGAAAGCCATCACTAATAACCCAAGATCATGTTAAATCATAAAGAAATTAATTAGAACTGATGCGGAAGCGTACCTGAATCCATGATTGCTCAAAAGCTTTGAGTCTTTGCGGTTAGATCTTCCAAGTTAGGTTCACGGCGGCTATGTTTTTCTTAGCTGATAGGATGCTAGAAAACCTACGCTTTTCTTCTAACTTGGGGATCATAACCCTAGGTATTTATAGGACTTAATCTTATTTCAACCCATCATGAAATAAATTAAGAATTGGGTTTCTACACATTAAAAGCCCACACTTAATTAGATGTCAATAGCCCAAGACTTTAACTTTATTAGATCACTTAAAGTTGGACTTAACCTTATGATAGCCTGTATATAATATACAATATATTTATATATATAAACCCATACGTTGGAATTTTTTCCAACAATCTCCCACTTGGGTAATATATATACTTCCTTAAATTGTGTATTATAATAAAACCTTATGAGCTCAGAAATTTTGCTATCATTTGCAAAGACATCTTTAACCAATCTGGTCCATCAATCATATCAACGTAGGATTAAAGTGATTTTGTTATATATATGTCATAACGCAACCATCAATAGTCACATAGTCAATATAACTGAATGACATAGATCAAGCATGGATGTGTAGTATAGAAATTACATGTAATGTGATCTGAACAAGCCAATTTCTAACTGGTCCAACCTTATTTCTTAATGAGATCAACCAAATAAACTTAAAGTGCAAATAAAACATAAAACTTGTCTATAACTGAAAAGTAACTGAAATACAAACTCCCACAAAAATGCCATATCTTCAAGTGATTGGACACCCATATGAGCAGTGTGCTCATGAAAGACCTTGGGTGGCAATCCTTTAGTAAGCGGATCCGCAACCATGGAGTTTGTTCCAATATGCTCAATAGACAATTGACCTTCTTGCACCCTTTCTTTAACAACTAGGAACTTGAGGTCAATATATTTTGACTTCGTTGAGCTCCTATTGTTGTTTGAATATAGTATAGCAGATTTATTGTCACAAAATAACTTTAATGGTCTTTCAATACCATCCATAATTCGCAGCCCAGTGACAAAATTTCGCAACCATATTCCTTGATTAGATGCCTCATAACATGCTATAAATTCAGCTGCCATGGTGGAAGAAGCTATGAGTGTCTGCTTAGCACTCTTCCAGGAAATAGCTCCTCCAGCTAGCAGGTAAATATAGCCTGATGTGGATCTCCGACTATCTTGGCATCCTGCAAAGTCCGAATCAGAATACCCAATGATCTCTAACTGATCCGACTTCTTATATGTGAGCATGTAATCTTTTGTTCTCTGTAAGTACCGCATGACCCTTTTGGCTGCTTTCCAGTGATCCAATCCTGGATTACTTAAGTACCTACCCAGCATTCCAACAATGTACGCAATATCCGGACGTGTACATACTTGAGCATACATCAGACTCCCTACGGCTGATGCATAAGGAATCTTTTGCATCTCTTTCCTTTCAAAATCATTCTTGGGGCACTGATTGAGACTAAACTTGTCTCCTTTAGCAACAGGGGTGTCACCTGGCTTACAATCCTGCATGCCAAACCTTTTGAGAACCTTTTCGATATAGCTCTTTTGTGATAACCCGAGTATACCCCGAGATCGATCTCGATGTATTTGAATTCCTAAGACAAAAGAGGCGTCACCAAGATCTTTCATCTCAAATTTCTTTGATAGAAAGGTCTTGGTTTCGTGCAATAAGCCTATATCGTTGCTGGCAAGCAGTATGTCATCGACATATAAAACCAGGAACATAAACTTGCTCCCACTGAACTTGTGGTATATACAATCATCAACTGCATTCATCTCAAAACCAAATGAGACAATGACTTGATGAAATTTGTAATACCATTGACGAGAAGCTTGCTTGAGCCCATAGATGGATTTCTTTAATTTGCAAACCATTTGCTTTGTGTCTTTTGACACAAAGTTTTCTGGTTGCACCATATAAATTGTTTCATCAAGTTCACCGTTGAGAAACGCGATTTTTACATCCATCTGATGCAGCTCAAGGTCAAAATGTGCCACAAGTGCCATTATAGTCCTTAAAGAGTCTTTCGATGAAACCGGAGAGAAAGTCTCTTTGTAATCGATGCCTTCCTTTTGAGTAAAGCCCTTTGCGACTAGACGAGCTTTATATCTTTCTACATTGCCCTTTGAATCCTTTTTGGTTTTAAATATCCATTTGCAACCAATGGGTTTCACACCTTCAGGCAATGGAGTAAGATCCCAAACGTCATTGTCTTTCATGGACTTTATCTCCTCATTCATGGCATCAATCCACTTTTGAGAATTAGAACTTTGCATGGCTTGGTGAAAGTTGATTGGATCATCTTCCACAATGCCAATGTCAACCTCATGTTCTTGGAGAAATACAAAGTAATCATCTGGAATTGCATTTCTCCTTTCTCTAGTGGATCTCCTTAATGGCACTGGTTCTTGAGGTTGTAGAGTTTGTTCTTCTAGGACAATTTCTGGATTCCGAATAGGGAGTTCCTCAACAATGTCTTGTTGTTCTGGATTTGTTACTTGAACAACATCAGGAGTAAAATCCTGATCATCATTAGCAACAAGTAAAGGAATATTGGCATATTCCTCTTCAAAGACAAAGTCTCTAACCTTATCTCCCTCCGCAAACTCAACATCCTCAAAAAAACCGGGCGTTTCCCGTCTCAAAAATTGACTTAGTAGTGGGATCATAAAACTTGAAACCCCTAGACCATTTAGAGTATCCAACAAAATAACAACTAACAGTTCTGGAGTCCAGTTTCTTTTCATTTGGCCTGTATGGCCTTGCCTCAGCTGGACAACCCCAAATGTGCAAATGAGTTAGGTGAGGCTTCTTGCCTGTCCAAAGCTCATAAGGGGTTTTAGTAGTTGCTTTAGTTGGAACCCTATTAAGTATGTAAGCTGCAGTCTTTAATGCTTCTCCCCAAAGAGATTCTGGCAAAGTAGAATGACTAATCATACTCCTTACCATGTCTTTAAGTGTCCTGTTTCGCCTTTCAGCTACACCATTCATGCTAGGAGTTCCTGGCATGGTGTACTGTGGGACGATACCACACTCTTCAAGGAATTTAGCAAATGGTCCCAGACGTTGTTCACCTGATCCATCATATCTACCGTAGTATTCACCGCCACGGTCAGATCTGATGTTTTTAATACCTTTTGTTGAGTTGGTTCTCAACTTCAGCCTTATAGTTTTTGAACACGTCTAAAGACTGAGACTTCTCATGAATGAGATATAGGTAACCATAACGGGAATAATCGTCTATGAACGTAATAAAATATTGTTGACCATTCCTTGAAGGTGTAGGGAATGGCCCACAAATGTCCGTATGTATTAGTTTTAAGATATCTGAAGCCCTGTTGGCACCTAATCTCCTTATGTTTGTTCGCTTCCCCTTAATACAATTGACACAAGTTTCAAAACTTGTAAAATCAAGGGGATCAAGAATCCTATCAGACACAAGTCATTCAATCCTTTGTTTAGAGATATGCCCTAAACGCTTGTGCCATAATGAAGCGGAATTCTCATTGGTTAATTTTCGCTTTACACCTCGTGTACTTGTATGCAAGGATTCATTGTATGAGGCAACCGTATCAAGCAAATATAGGTTATCAGCAAAAGATAAAGAACCGGTACCAATAACATTTGAATCTTGAAAAAGACGAAACTGGCTATCTCCAAATGAACAAGTATAACCGGATTTGTCCAATAAAGAAATAGAAATTAAATTCCGTCTAAATGACGGTACAACAAAAGTCTCTTTCAAATCCAAATAATAACCAGTCTTTAACAATAACCTAAAAGTTCCAATAGCCTCAACTTCCACTGATTTGCCATCGCCCACATAGATGTATCTTTCACCATCAATTGGCTTTCGGCAGCTCAGGCATCCCTGCATTGACACACTTACATGAGTAGAAGAACCAGAATCTAACCACCAAGTGTGTACAGGTACAGAAGTTAAATTAACCTCAGAACAAACCAAAGAAAAGAATGTACCTTTCCTTGCACGCCATGCGTGATATTTGGCACATTCCCTTTTCTTATGTGCACCACTACCACAAAAGTAACAAGCATTTGCCTGATCTTTTGCCTGATCTTGTTGCTTCTGTTGTTTCTTTTCAGGTGCAGCATCTGCAGTCTTTCCTTAGTTTTCTTTCTTTTCTTGTCCTTAGAGGTTGTTGCCAAATGAGCACTTTCTGTTTTCTCTTGCTTCAGCCTCTCCTCTTCTTGCACACAATGTGAGATAAGCTCATTGAGAGACCAAGTCTCCCTTTGGCAATTATAGCTCACCTTAAACTGATTGAATTGTGCAGGAAGGGAGATTAAAATCAAATGCACGAGCAAGTCCTCAGACAGCTCCAACTTAAGTGCCTTCAGTTTTGAAGCAAGATGAGACATCTCTAGGATGTACTCCCTTATGTTTCCCTTTCCCTTATACCTTAATGAAATGAGATTTGCCAAGATCGTACTTGTTTCAGCCTTATCGCTCTTAGCAAATCTCTTTTCAATTTCCTCAAGGTACTCTTTGGCAGTGGTAACCTTATCGGACATAGTGCCCCTGTATGTTTCCGGAATTGCACGCTTTATGATCATAAGACTCATGCGATTAGAACGCTCCCACTTTTCCATGTCCCTCTTATCATCAGGGGAACTTGCATCCGTAAGATCAGTGGGTCGTTCAGCCCTTAACACAAGGTCTAGATCCATAACACCAAGAACAATCATGATGTTCTCTTTCCATGCTTTGAAGTTCGTGCCACTCAGCATGGGAATGGAATTGATGCTGGTAGTAATAGCAGTAGCAGAAGCAACTGAATAGAACAAAAGAATCATAATAAGTTCACATAAATCCCATAATCTAAATATATATTCAAATAATGGTAACCCCATCACAAGATACCTAGCACAACATTAATATCTAGTCTTTGGACAAAAATATTAAATTGTAAGTGGTACTCTAGTCTTGATACAGTAATAAAATATTAACAATAAAGTCCTGTCAAACAATAAGCCTATCTTTGGACTGACCTATTGTTCACATGGCACACCAAACAATTGTTACATATTTATTACCGCAAGTGTACATGTGATTCGGCCAATTATTAATCTTCCTTTGGACCGATCAATAACCGCATGAATCACATACACACAACCTTCTTAATATTGCAAAATAAATCAATCTACACAAGAGAGGCTACTTTGGTAGCATATTGCTTCAATCAAATTAATCACAATATTAATAACCATATATACCAATATTTGACTTTGAACCGAATTGATCAATTGAAATTGATCTTAATACTTTAACATGAATACGTATAACAATTCTATATATACAATACGCAATTAAAAAAGCCAACCATCTCGGTGCACGTTAGCAAGTCTAACTCTCCCGAGAAAATTTTGATTTTTCTTTGATTTCCCTTTCAGTCTTCTTTGATTTTTCTCTTAACCACACTCGATTCTTCCATTTTCCTTACCTTTTTACTCTAAATTTTGATTTGCCCAATGGATTCATGTATTGAAGAAGTTGATTTGAAAGTTCCAGCACCAAAAGATGCGACGGATCCAAAAGCTTGGAATTCAATTTTCATGGAGGATATCGAGCTCAAATCAATCTCTCCAATTAATCCAGAGAAACCAGTGTTGCGGGCGCCGAAGGAAGTTTATGAGTCTAGCACGGCAGAGTGGAAACACTGCATAATAGCGCAATTTATGGGTAAAACTCCAAACCTTAGTCTCTTTCAACGCATGGTGAATAGGCTTTGGGGTAGAGATGGCTTAGTAAAGATTACTGAGATGGATTCAAATCTTTATGTCATTCAATTGCCTAATGAGATTTCAAGAACCTGGGTCTTAGAGAATGGTCCTTGGCACATCCAAAATAAGCCTCTGTTTATTAAGAAATGGGAACCAGGAGGTGGGGGGTTGGATTTTGATATGGGAAAATTCCCATTATGGATACATCTCAAACATGTACCACTTGAGCTTTACACTAAGCTGGGTCTTAGTTTCATTGCAAGTTGTCTAGGCATTCCACTTTACATGGATAGGGCTACTGCTTTAAAACAAAAGATTTCCATTGCTAAGGTCTGTGTTGAGGTTGACTTAGAGGTTGTCATCCCTAGCAAAGTAGATGTAGAATTGAGAGATGGCACTGTAGTATCAATTGAGGTTGAGGTACCATGGAGGCCCCCAAAATGTCATACTTGTAAGGTCTTTGGACATGCAGATTGCTCCATTGTACTTAAACAAATTGTACAGCAACATTGGACACCTAAGAAGCCTATTGAGGTAGATGCACAGGTAGTACTAGTAGCGGATAAAGAGATTGTAAATACTCCTCAGCCAGTTGTAAATACTCAAGTTCAAATTGGGGAACTGACTATTTCTACATCTCCCCTTAACGAACAGTTTCCTATAGTTGGTACTCACATTGTACAGAGCAGCTTTGTTCAGAATGATACTTTAAAATCTGGCAAGAAAGGTTATGGTCTTGGGAAAAAAGCTTCTGCTGGTGAGAAAGGCAAAGCTAGTGCTTCCAAGCAGCAACAGATATACAGTTTTACAGACTACAGATGTGGATGATACTGATGAAGCTGAATCTAGTTTACAAGGGGCTGATGAAGCATCTATGGTAGACAAGGCTGTTTTTTCAAGGAAAACTAGAGCTGCCTCGGAGAAAGTGAAAGAAATTATGTTGCAGATTAAGCCTAAGTCTCGTGCTCTTCTAATTAAGCCTAAAGTAAAAGCAGGTAACACTGCTTCTAGTTCTTCAACTCCAGCATCTAAATGACGTTCCTTATATGGAACACCAAGGGTTTTAATCACCCTAATAAACAGTCCGAAGTAGTTAGGAGAATAAATAAGCTTCAAGTAGATATATTTTGTCTTTTGGAGACTAGAGTGAAAGTTAATAAATCAGCTGGTCTTATTTCTAAACTTTTTCCTGGCTGGAAGTTTTGCTGCAATTATGAGCATGCAACTAATGGTAGAATCTGGTTTATTTGGAAGGATTGCTATATTGTTGATAAAGTTGATGCTTGTGACCAATGTATTACATGTCATATCACTTACAACAACAGGAAATTCTATTTTTCTGCAATATATGCTGCAAATAATGATGTAGATAGAAGAGGTCTTTGGCAGCATTTAAGACAACTTGCAAGTACTGTTGGTAATGTGCCTTGGCTTGTAGCAGGGGACTTTAACATCATATCCAAGGTAGAAGAAAGCTCTGATTTTGATGGCTCACAAGTTGCAGGTACTGAAATTTTTGAATTTACAGATTGTCTTGCTCATATTGATCTTGTTGACCATGCTTTTTCTGGTCCTTGATTCACTTGGAGTAATAAGAGGGATGAGGGGCTTATTTCTAGAAAACTTGATAGAGCTCTCGTGAATTTAAGTTGGCTTGAGACTTATGATTCTTCTACTGTTGAATTTTTGGCCCCTAAAGTTTCTGATCATTGTGCAATCTTAGTCAAAATTGATTAGGCAATCTTAGTCCAACAAATCTTTGAGGAGGCTATTAAATTTTTCAAGGATTTATTGGGGACAAAAGATACAGCTGTGCAAACTTGTTCTACTGAGCTATTACATGAAATCCTACAAGATGTTGTTCCTGAGCAGCTTAAGCAAGCTATTATTTCTCCTATTACAACTGCTGAAATTAGGAGTACACTTTTCTCTATGAGTGGAGATAAGGCTCCAGGGCCTGATGGTTTTAATGCCTATTTTTTCAAGTCTACTTGGAGCATTGTGCAGTCTGATATGGTGGATGTTATTCTTCATTTCTTCAACACAGGTCATATGCTCACTGCCTTTAATTCTACTGCTATTACTTTAGTTCCAAAAGTCCCCAATCCTAATTCTATTACCGACTTTAGGCCTATATCCTGTTGTACTATTATTTACAGATGCATCACTAAGATTTTAGCCAATAGAATGAAAGCTTGTTTGCCTCATCTTATAGCTGAAAATCAGTGTGCTTTTATAGAAGGCAGGAAATTAGTGGATAATGTCTTAATGGCTCAAGAGGTTGTTTATGGTTATGGTAGAAATAATCTCTCTCCTAGGATGGCCTTAAAAATTGATTTACGGAAAGCTTTTGACTCAGTGGATTGGTCTTTCTTAGTAAATATTCTCAAAGCTCATGAGTTTCCTGAAATCTTCATTAATTGGCTCTCTGCTTGCTTTACTAGCCCAATGTTTTCATTATCTGTTAATGGTGGTTTGGTGGGATACTTTGCTGGTGCTAAAGGGGTTCGACAGGGTGACCCTATCTCCCCCTATATGTTTGTTCTTGCTATGAATGTTCTCTCTCGGTTGCTGGATTATGCAGTGCATCATGGGGTTTTCTCATTTCATCCTAGATGTCATAGAATCAATCTTACTCATTTGAGTTTTGCGGATGATCTGCTAATTTTTGCTAAAGGCACAGTTGATTCTATTTCTGGAGTTAAAAATGTTCTGGACTTGTTTTATTCTTTTTCTGGTCTACAACTCAATTGTGAGAAAAGTGAGTTTTTTGTTGCTGGGGTTTCTGATGATGTCATACTAGATATGCAGCATGCTTCTCACTTTAAACTTGGCAAGTTACCTGTTAGGTACTTGGGTCTTCCATTGGTTACGAAGAAGCTCAGTGAAAAAGATTGTGCTCCTCTGATTGATCGAATTAAAGGTAGAATTTCTCATTGGACTATCAAGCACTTGTCGTTTGCTGGTAGATTACAGTTGATCCAAGCTGTTATTTTCAGTATTCAAAATTTTTGGTGTCAAAGCTTCATTCTTCCTGGTGCTGTTATTAAAAAGATTACCCAGTTATGTTCTTCTTATTTCTGGAAAGGGAAGGATACCAATGGAAAAGGAGCCAGGATTAGTTGGGATTGGATTTGTCATCCTAAGTCTGAAGGTGGTTTGGGGCTCAACCACTTGATCACATGGAATCAATCTTGTGTGCTTAAGCATTTATGGAATATATATATGCGTGCTGGCTCATTATGGATTGCATGGATTTACAGTTACATTCTAAAGGGGAGAGACATTATGGAAATTCAATCTTTGACAAGATATAGCTGGAATGTGAAGAAAGTGCTTAAGCTTAGAGCATTAGCATCTCAATTCATTCAAGGTAATGGTGTCTGGACTTTGCCTACTTTCACTTACAAGGCTTCTCTTGTTTATAATGAATTGAGGCATAAAAATGACAAAGTGCCATGGCAGAGACTCATCTGGTATTCATGTCATATTCCCAAGCACTCCATAGTTTCCTGGATGGTTATTTTAGACAGGTTACCAACAAAGGACAGACTGATCAGTTGGAATGTGCATGTTGATTCTGCAGATTGTGTTCTTTGTGGACAATTCCCAGAAAATAGAGATCACTTGTTTTTTACATGTGAGTATTCAAAGAAGATTTGGGAACGTATATTGAGAGCCTGTAATTTGATGAGAACTATTAAGAGTTGGCAAGAAGAATTTCAGTGGGCTGTTACTAAGTTGAAAGGAAAGTCTCTTCTCACTTTAATCTTGAAGTTAGCTTGGAATGCTCTTTGTTATACTGTGTGGTGTGAGCGTAATTCTCGGATCTTCAAGCACAAGATGCAAACTGTGGAACAATCTTTTCAGGCTATTGCAGAGATTATTAGATTTCGATTACATGGTTTTAAGCATATTGCTAAAGATCATGTAAATATTTCCCTTTGTAATAGCTGGAACTTAAGTTTAGATTGGTAATTTGTTGCTTGCTTTGGTAATTGCTTTTTAGCAGCTGAACTCTTTTGTATCTTGGTCTTTGTAGCAGTTCTTTTTCCTGCTACTACTGGATGAATACATACATATTTATCCAAAAAATAAAAAAGCCAACCAACATTGTATATATAGAATCCGAAAAATTTAATCTATGATTTATGAATATATATCTGAAACAATCCTATGTATATAGAATCCGATCATGATTTACAAATATATAATATTCATATAAATCCAACCAAACATGACGTGGGGCAAGGGAAACCAAATTGAAAGCCAAGTGTTCATATACAAATTCTATTATGTATATCATACTGGAATTCGAATTCAATAATAAACAATAATAATACTGCAATAAAGACGAACACGTAAATCATATATTGGCTTACAGAAACTTTAACCCACACGCATAAGACCAAATCCAAATTAATTAACCGAAACCGACATCCCAAAATTCAATGTCATATTTTACGATAGTGGATGAAGCCGAAACCTTTTAATCAGATTTACCCGAAACAAAATTCAATAACGAGGAAGACAACCGCGATCATTGATTAACCGAAAAAAAAAAATAAGTCTCAATGATCTAACATGAAAAACCTAGCACTGATGCCACTTGTAGGAAAAATACAACCAATCTTTAATGGGGAAAGCCATCACCAATAACCCAAGATCATGTTAAATCATAAAGAAATTAATTAGAACTGATGCGGAAGCGTACCTGAATCCATGATTGCTCAAAAGTTTTGAGTCTTTGCGGTTAGATCTTCCAAGTTAGGTTGACGGCAACTATGTTTTTCTTAGCTGATGGGATGCTAGAAAACCTACGCTTTTCTTCTAACTTGGGGACCATAATCCTAGATATTTATAGAACTTAATCTTATTTCAACCCATCATGAAATAAATTAAGAATTGGGTTTCTACACATTAAAGGCCCACACTTAATTAGATGTCAATAGCCCAAGACTTTAACTTTATTAGATCACTTAAATTTGGGCTTAACCTTATGATAGCCTGTATATAATATACAATATATTTATATATATAAACCCATACGTTGAAATTTTTTCCAACATTCCATACTAATTAGGTTGCCCAATGATTCGGAAACACCACCTTGCAATCTATTATCAGAAAGATCTAGAACTTGGAGATCACTGAGACTTGCAATTGTGAGTGGGATATCACTTGAAAATAAATTCCTCGACAAATTCAAATGTATTAAAACCTTGAGATTTCCAATGTCGAGTGGGAGTGAACCGCTGAGATAGTTTGCTGACAGGTCCACTTCCAAGATATATTCAAGGCTCCAAAAGGTTGAAGGTATATGCGAATGCAATTTGTTGGAGGACAAATTTAGATATCTTAGAGAAGTCAAGTTGTCCAAACATGTGGGTACAGATCCTTCAAGCTCATTACTGGCTAGTGATAATGTGTACAATCCCTTTAAACCACAAATTTCAAGTGGGATGGAGCCTTGTAATTTATTACCATAAAGATGCAACCCTTGGAGATTTTTAAGCCTTCCTATTGTTGTTGGAATAGTTCCGCTCAATTCATTCAAGGAAAGGCTCAAGACTGTAATGTTTGTTAAGCTGCCAATCTCCATGGGAATGCTGCCTTGGATTTTGCAATCAGTGATACCAAATATTTGAAGTGATGTAGAGAGATTTCCAATAGATTTTGGTAGGTTGCCACTCAATGGATTTAAATCTAACTGTAAATATCTCAGATACCGACAATTTGACAAGGATGAGAGAAAACTCCAGCCATGAGTTGAATTATTGGTTGTCAAATTGTTTGACCAAAGTAGTAGCACCTCTAAGAACCTTAAGTTGCCAAGTGTATCAGGGATAAAGCCAGAGAATGAGTTTTTTGCTAAATCTAGGATCCTGAGACTTGAAGCATTGGAGATAGAGTCGGGGATATTTCCGCTGAGATTGTTTCCCCATAGATTAAGGTCATAAAGATTTGGAACAAAACTCATGTGTAGTAAAATACCTAAGGATAGAAAAAGAGCAAGCTTTCGTCATTAATTTTATTCATCAGCATTTAATCACACATAAAGATGGATTTGACATATATATGGTGACCGAAGTTTGTAAGCGATAGAGATATACTCCCCTATTTCAATATGATTCTCTAAAATAACTAATATTTTAGATTAAAATTAGTTCTTTTTGCTAAATTATATACAAAATTTACTTCACTATATCAAATTGTCCTACATTTAATTGATGTAGTTTAGGCAAGTCAATTATCACATTAGACCAACAAGGGGTGGATTCAACTTAAGCAGATTTCAGGTTCGAGACCTTGCATACGCAACTGTCCCTTTTGATAGACTCATCCACCATAATCAGGTGCATGACGCGGATCGGATCTGGATTAGTTAGGGCAAAACCTAAATACGGACAGGGTAAAAAAAAACTATCACATTAGATTAGTTTTGTAATTCTAAAGAATTGTAAACATGTCATTTTATTAGACTGGACCAATTATATAGGAACATATGGAGTAATTAATAACTTGGTATTTATAGAAATATTTTAATAAAATTTAAAGTGTTTAAAAGGAATAAAAATCATATCCCCATATTTTTACCCCATCCACCAAATGCTTGCGTTCTTTCCTTATTTTTTTTTTAGTTTTGAATGTTATTATTTCTTTGTCTTGTACAAATTAAATTATATATTCATTCTAAAATGAGTAATGCTACTTGCTCCACTTAATTCTACCGTCTAATATACTGTCTGACGTGGCATTGGAAAAAGTTACCATAATTTATAAAACACTATTAAATAATACCCTAAAATCAAGGGATTTACCCTGCTAAATTTCCTTATTTGTAATTAGAGGCTAAACCTAAAATTAATTTGTTACCTTAATTATTAGGCGGGATAACCGACGGCAAAATCAGGTAGGGAAAAAAGTATTTTCCTCTACTTGCCCCCGCCTAATTCTACTGTCTAATATTCCGCATGACGTGTCATTGGAAAAAGTTGGCATAATTTCTAAAACCTTATTCAATGATACCCTAAAATAAATGGATTCACCCTACAAACCCTCCTTATTTGTATGGCTAGGCCAAACAGATCATGTAACCCTCGCCAATGCTCTAGGTTTAGTTTGCCCTTTTACTTTGTTAATATTTTAATTTAAGTGAGACAATTTATTTTGTTCTTTCGATAATAAGACCCTATGTATATAAAAATTATTGCATCAATATTTGTAATGTCCATCAATTTAAATTTCTTAAACTTCAAAAACCCTATGAACTTATTATAACATTGATTTAATGTATAAATGTCAAAATTAATTTGACAAATATATGAATAAAAAAATACAACTAATGAAGAATTCAAATCAAATTAATGATAATTTTCTTTAAAAATATATACATGTTATGTTTACAAATTTCTCAAATTAGGAGGAATTGACACATGACATCCACGATAGGCTTCCTTTAGAGACAAAAGTATTAGTATGTTAAGATTTTAATTTCCATTTAATTTAAAAGCATTGAGTCACGTGTAATGTACATGCAAGTAAAGATTAGTATATAAAAAAGTTTCAATATTGTAAAACTTTTAAAACCGCTATTATATACCCTTTATTCAGATATATTTCTTAAATATCACTGTTTAAACTTTGATTAGTTTCACTCTATTAAAATCTCTATTTTTTATATAATTAAATTAAATACAAAAATATCTTTATAACAATTTTATTTTTACCATTTACTATTTTAATTAAAAAACTAAGATATATTAGAACTTCTTAAATATTTTTCTTAAATGCCATTGTTCAAATTTT
>AWUE01023167.1:0-20559 GCA_001974825.2 Corchorus olitorius
GTTTATATATATATATATATATATATATATATATATTAATTATGATTACACATGAGTGATATCGGCCGATAGGTAATCTAATCTTACATCTCCTTTGAGGAGTGGAAAGCAAGTTCAAAAAAGAAATTAATAATTAACCAGAAGTAAAGTAATGCGTTATACTATTTAGCTTGCTAAGTATATATGGGTTAATCTAAGTTTTTTTTTTTTTTCTTTTTAGGAATTTTGAGTTGCATATACTGCAATGCCATCTCTCCATATATACCTGCATACTTTCTCCCTCTTTTATGATAGAAACTCTATTTCAGAAAGTTAAAATTGGGTCTTTAACTTAAACTCATTTTTCCACTACCCGTCCATCTATTGGGCCCAATTTTTCTAGCCCTAAATTAAACTCTCCACCTTGAAGGCGTTATTATCTCGGTCCACAGAGACCAAGAGGCTTAAGTGCTTAACCAATATTGGACCAAGACATCTCCTACAATCGCTATTTAAATTTTTGGAAGCATATTGTTTCATCATCCCAATAATAATAATACATCAAGTTACAAATTTTGTTGACTATTTACAAATTAATACATCAAGTTTTTCTAATTTCTTGTACTAGTATTTGTATGATTTTATGTGCCATTGATAAATAACAAATAATAAATTGTTTCCCCAGTTTCAGAGTTTTTTATCTGAATTCAATTATAGATCAGAAAGGTCCCATGAGCCACATCACTGACCACACCAAAAAAGGTGAAGCTTAGGAAGATACAGTGGTTCTGGAGCATTGACCGTGAATAGAATATCATGTTGACTGTTGAGACTTGAGGGTGTTATGGTTTTTACCATGTTACTAAAATTACAGTATTTTACTTGGTGGTAGGATGAAAAACAAAAAGGGAAAAGGAAGATATTATAAAAAAAAAAAAACTACAAGAGAAAAATGTAGAAAAGATGGACATGTAATTTTTTGTTTCCTTCTACCCATGCTTGGTAGGAAAGACACAAAGATTTATATGGAACTTGGTTCCTTCAATTTTAAGATAATAAGGTAAACTTTAAAAAGGAATATGTGCATAATCTCGTATTTAGATGCTTATTGATCACATTATACTCTTCACTTCCTATTTGCTAATCATTTCAATTTAAGAATCAATATTTGTTTACTTGAGTTAAAGAGTTCAACATCTCTTATATAAGGTCTTGAATTCCAAACTTATAAATTGAGAAAATAAGATTTCTCTAATTAAAATCCAATATTGGTCGAATACTAATTAGTCGAGTTCCAATATACTTGATAGATATCAGAGGGTTCATAAATAAAAATTATTTCAATTTTAGAGTGATTTCTATTACTATTAATCCTTAAGTAAATTTTAATCTCCCTCATCCTCCTACTCTTCCATCCTTCCAAGTACTAGTAAAATCATTTTCTTTCCATCTTTGATTTTCAACTATTTCTAACACCAACCAGAGCATTAAAGTCTAACGCTTTATGAACAGGTTTTTTAAATATGCCATAATAACTTTGCACTCGATTTATTTTATTTTTTAGTAAAATATATACTAGTAGACGTAGTTCATAAACATTATTGAAGATTAACACTAGCGATGTATTTACAAAGGCGCTTTTAATATTATTATCATCCTCTTCAAGTAGAAAAACTCAGGCTAAAACAAACAAAATTCTTCTCTCCAATTCCAATCCATGCTTTTCACCAGCTCTAGCTCATTACTTAGAATATTTTCTACTTAAAGTAACTTTAAGAGGCGATCAAAACTAATTATAGTAATTTTTAGTTCTCGTCCTCATCATCACACAACTTTCACAGCAGTGCAATGCAAGGCAGGCAGATTTTCCAGCAGATCAAAGGTAAGCATGGAAGCTTTGGGTTTTTGTAGCCTGTCGGAGTATCCCACCGGCAACGGCGCCGGACTGGTTCTCTCGTATGTTCCGAGCCACTTGGCTTGCATGTATTTATGCTTTCTCCATGGAGCCAAGTGCATTTTTTTCTCTTTCATGCATTTCTTGGCTGCTGCACATAAAATCTTGATCAAGGCTTTGAGCCTCTCTGCTTTTCCGACGAACAATTCGGGTAGCCGGGCGATTAACTTGTTGTAAGCTTCGTTGGCCCTTGCCATTTCGAATTCGGCTCTGAAATTCAACTCGATCACCACCCTTATTTCTCCCTTTTTGGGGTTTGATTTGTCCAAAACTTCAAGATACGTGTGTTCCCCTGAGGGGATTTCAAGGGAGCTCTTCCATTTGGACTTGCATATGTAACAATTGAAACCAGCTTTCTGGAGATGAATGGAAATTCCCCTTTGCAAACAGTTCCGGCAACCTCCGGCCACCGGTCTCCGGCAAGCGCATTGCACTCCCATCACATCTAATTCCCTCAATGCTTCTTTTGTAGCTTGTCGAATTCTTGATTCTAGAGATGTGGTTCGGAACAATGTTGCCTGTGTCAAAATTAATCATAAAGATTCATGTTAATAACCCAATCCCCAATCTTAAATTAATTAATTATTTTTTTATATTTTATATTTAAATAATAATAATTGGACAAGATTTTACCTGAAGAAGCTGTTCCTGGGCTTCCCAGAAAATCTTGTTCTGTTCAACCTGGCTAGGATCCTCATCGTCATAAGCATCTTGTTCACGGTCAACGAGGTCGCAAAAACTCCCCTCTGACTCACTGCTGCCGTCCAAGAACCCAAACATCATGTGAGCGAAACTCGCCGCTCCGTCAAGAAACTTGTCGATTTCCTCTGAATTCTGTCGTGTCACCTCGATGTTTTCCATTTCCCCGGCCAAGGGAATTTCTGTTAGTTATTAGTATGAATTGATTAATGAAATGATATTGCAAAATTTAGCAAAATGTTGCTTTTTGAGTTGAGAGATTCTCAAAATTGTCACCAAATATATATAGCAAAGCAACCAAAGCAGTTGGGTCCTACGTGGGACAGCTTTGTCCGAGGTGGACGAACGAACCGCCGCGCTCAGGAAAGTGGGACCAACGCTTACGTGGCGTGTAATAATTGGTACATGAACAAGTTCTTTTCGGTGGGTTTAGGATTAGACAGCTGCGATCCACGTCAGAGCAACCAATAATCATCCGAGAGCAGAAGCAGTGAGGAAATGTGGATATGCTTCGGGAGATTATTTATTCTACTACTACTACTTAACTCTTTTTTCCTTTTTTAGATTAATTTAATGTTTCTTTTGTTGATTTAATTATAAAAATTTTTAAATCTTAAACTGGTTACTGTTTGTTTGTTAATAATGATTAAAGCTGGAAAGTGTTGTTAAGTTATCCTAATCCTAGGTGGTGCGTGGTGGGACCCATCAAAAATGGAAATTCGGATCGAGCTTATAAAATTATTACCACGTGGAATTAAGATGCTAGTTTGGGATGTTGATGGATGGGAAAGCTTATCCACATTGAGTGGGACCACTAGGTCCCAGGAATAGGATATTCGAATTTCGAATAGCCTCTCCCAGCAACGAGGGCAAGCAGGTTCCTAGAAGGCTAGAATGTGAGAATAATGGAATTATGGAAGGATGAATATTCCCCACTTTCTATAAACTTGTGTTGTGTATTCCTGTTTGGGTTTGGCTTCATTGCTTTGAACGCAATTACGTGAATACCCACGAGCATGCCTCCAACTTAAGGTCACTTGTAAACCCTGCTTTTCGGTCCATTGAAGTATAAGGCATTAAGTCTGGCAAAAAGAAAAAAGCATAAGCATTAAGCGGTTAATGTTATTTTTTCCGTTCAATAAAACCAATTAGCAACATGCATGTTTCGGTTAGATTTGCTTTTTTTTTTTGGGATTAATTCGGTTAGATTTGCTTACATATGACAAATGGCGGCAATGATAGTTTGCACCTAAGGAGAATTAGTGCTGTAAATTTTTTTTTTTCAAAGTAACTTATATACACCTCGCACTTCTCTACCAGAATGATCTTAGATTAAATAGTTTTTTTTTTGGAATTACTATAAGTACTAAAGATGTGCATTAAAGAATAATACTAACACTTTTTTACCTTAGATTTGCATGTTTCCAAACACTTAAAAAGCATATCATTGTATCCAAACACCTAAATATCCCTTATACTTGTACAAAGTACTATTTTTTAGTGCACAGTTTTAATACTTGTAGCCTTTCCCTCCTTTTTTTTTTTAATTTTCTTTTGGCAATTACTACAAACTATTAACGTCTTGATTGGGTGAAAGGATTTCTTATAAATACGATTTTGTATTCAGTTAGAACTTTGTAGTTAGAAATTTTCTTAGTGAGGTTAAGTTGTCTGTAAATTTCTTTTACTATATCTAGTTAGTTGGTCTCGTGTTTAGAGATAAAATGTTATCACCCAAAAGTTGTTTCAAACAAGTATTGTTTATGTCCAAACCAAATTTTCAATTGCAATAATAATGCTAAATTAGTCCTTATTACATATCAACCCCAACTTGAACTTGTTTTCACTTTTAGATATAGATTGATTCTCAACTCTTAATTTTAATAGATCAATATTATGAAATTGGATTTCAATTTAGTGAGGTCAAAATCCTCAAATCTTCTATATTATGAGATCAACCTTTAATTTCACCTTTAAATTGATCTATATATTTATAAGCAAGTTAAAAATTTAGTACCCCACTACTACTATGTGGTTGCGCCACTGTTTGTATTTAAATTATGAAAGCGGAAAGGATAAATATTGTAAAAATTTTCTTTTAAATTTATCCTTACTTAATTTTATATTTGTTTATACCTCAATTTAAGATTGAGGGTAAATTGGTTTTCACATAAATATTATTAAGATGTGTGGTCAAGATTTGATTACAAATCCTGAAGAAACTTAGTTTCTGCACCACCCTAATTCTAATTGAATTAGGAAATTCTTGTAATTAATTAATTAAGGATGAAATTATTAAATAAATAGTAATAATTTTCGAAATTATTATTATTATTATCCATATATGCCGCCCTATATCAAGGGAGGAGGTAGAAAATCAATTAAAGGAGGCAGTTTCCTTCAATGCTGCTGTCAGCTAGGGAGGCAAGCAGTAAAAAAGGAAGTTGTATGCCATCTAACCATGAGATGGAAAATATTTCGTGGACTCACATAATAAGGCCCAAAGTCGTCTCCCATGTAGAGGAGAGGCCGCCCTCTTCCCTGAGGAGAGTTATTTTTCTCTTCCTACAGGAAGGAGGCAGAGAGTTAAAGTTTGTCAGCAAAAGAAACACCTACCTACGTGAGAGAGGCATGAGATTTTCAACCTCACACCTCCTCAGCATAGTCGACCAATTATAAGGAAGAAAACACCTAGCCCTTTCCCTCTCCCCGGGAGGCAAAACTACAACTTTTGTATTTTGTTCAATTAAGGACAAAATGACAAATTGATCAATTGAGAAGGCTAGAGGCTGCGATTTCTACGAAGGAGCATACCATGATGATACTTGAGCTATGTAGATCATCTTGGTAATATTTCACCTTATTCTGACATCGGTGTAAAAACTTAGGCACGATTTTCAGTTAAGGACAATTTGGGGAGTGAAACAAAGTTCACTATGAAGGAGAGCTCGAATACACTTGAAATTTTTTCCATAGTCTTATGGAGATAATCTAAGCCTACTGGTGAAATTTTGGCTTATTCTGACTTCGTTTGCAACTTTTGCATTCTTTTCAGTTAAGGACAAGTGGCTTTGTCACCCCGGTTTAAGCCATTTTCTTAACTAAGTGTTATTTTCATGATTTGAAGAGCAAAATATGACTAATTATGAAGAATTCCATGGCCTTGATGTTCAGAGTCTAAGTCCTGATGTCAGAAGGCCACTACTAAGTCAAATTAGTTTATTTCAGTACAAAGGAAGCAACGAAGGCATGCTGAAGTGTGATAAGAAGAAGGAGAAATCGTCCATCACCTATCCAGGAGGAGGATTTCCATCTCCCATCTAGAGGAATGACGCCCTTGGAATCTCCTTTTCCCTCTCTCCAGTAGTTGGAAGCAATCAGAAGAAGAAAGAAACTTCACTGCACCTTCCTGGGAGCTGTCATCTACCTAGGAGGAGGAATTCGTCTTCTTCAGCAAGTCAAACCCATTAAATGCAAGGCCCATGCCGCCCCTTATATAAAGGGATCCATTCCAAGGCTTCAAACAGATTCCACATCTCAAAACACACATTCACAGATATCACTCATCTCAAAAAACCAGCTTCTGAAGTTACAAACTTGCTCCGCGCAAAAAACCAAGCTCCGTGCTTATTTTCTCTCTGGTTCTGCGCCATTTTCCTCTTGTTCGTTCATCATATTTTTCTTGTTTAGATCTTGTCTCAGGACACCCAAACACTCTTTTAGTGTTTTTCTCTTGTTTCAATCTTGTCTCCCGACACAAAAACACTGTACACGTGTTTCTCTCTCATAAATAACAAATTAAATTGTTATTTTCCTTTTAATTTCAATTTCAATCAAAACAAGATCCCATAGATCTGATCCAGTTAGAGGAAGAAAAAGAAGAAGGCCCAGTTATGGAGAACAAGTTGTCATGGATCCAATGATTTAAATGCTCCGGTGTGACTTTGATCCAGTCCCCACAAATCGCTCTGATCTTTCAAATCTGCTGCTCCGCGCACCAGATCTAGTTTTTACAACCTCTTTGTCAAATTCAGCAAATTTACTGGCACGCCCCTATGCTGTTATAAAGAATTCTCCGCGAAAAATCTAACAAGAGATTTTTGGCGCAACAATATTAGATACCAATAAATTTATATTAAGCACGTAATGTTTTTTAGTTTTTGATAAATTATATCATGGATTTAATAGAGTTATTGATGTGACATTTAGATTATGACACTCAACACTACTATTTGTATTTAAATTGTGAGAATGAAAAGGATATCGTAAAAACTCTCTCTTAAATTGTGAAAACACTCTCTCTTAAATTGTGAAAACGGAAAGGATAAATATCGTAAAAATTCTCTTTTAAATTTAACATTTTTAATTTTATATTAGATACCAATAAATTTATATTAAGCACGTAATTTTTTCTAGTTTTTCACAAATTTTATTGGATTTAATAGAGTTATTGATGTGACATTTAGATTATGAGTTATGACACTTAACACTACTGTTTGTATTTAAATTGTGAGAACGAAATGGATAGATATCATAAAAACTCTCTCTTAAACTTAACCTTACTTAATGTTATATTAGATACCAATAAATTTATATTAAGCACATAATATTTTTTAGTTTTTGATAAATTACATTGGATTGAATAGAGTTACTGATATAGCATTTAAAATTTGACATTTAATGGCACTGTTTGTATTTCAATTGTCTGAACAGAAAGGATAGATATCGTAAAAATTCTCTCTTAAATTTAACCTTACTTAATCTTATAAATACCAATAAATTTATATTAAGCACGAAATATTTTTTAGTTTTTGATAAATTATATTGGATTAAATACTAATGTGGTATTTAAATTTTGACAATTAATCTAATTCGTTAGTATATATATATATATATTGACACAATCCAATTTTAAATTATTAAAATAAGTTTTTGATTAGAATTAAAAAGAACCCACACTTCCGACAAAACCTAGCAAATATTTTATAAAATATTCTATCACAGCCAATAACTGTGAAAAGTCCATGTGAATTGAGCTTAATTTTCTAGAGTATATTTTCGTTTTTAGATGGTCCAAATTTGAAAAAACTACCTACATGTAAAACGCATGTAAAAATTACCTGCATGTTCATTGAGAGCTAGCTTTAAGAGCATGCTAATAGAATGTAAGCATATATAAAGTGTGAAATTTAATTGAAAACACTCAACAGGCATTTTATTATTCTTACAATTTATTTACAAACCACATGGCATATATGTCATTTGAAGGGGTGCATGATCATGATGGTTGGGCGCTACAATAAATCCGTCCACCAGCAAACAATGGGCTCGGGTGGTTTTCTGGCCGACATGCAACAGGACCCTTAAAGTGAAAAAATTTATAAATCTTTGTTTCTTGCTTTTGTTTTGTCTCTTTTAAGGGTGTGGGCCATTAAAGCAAAAAGCAAACGGTTTATCACTCTGCAAGAGCAGAATTAGAGGTTGTTAAAATAATAAAAAAGAGAAAATACTAGAATGTGTTGTGTGTGTTCCACTGGTAAGTAGAAGTACTCTATTTATAGCCAAAGACTCTTATCTATTTTCCTATCTCATACTAATGTGGGATATGGGATAATTTAAAAAACTTGATAAACTCCTTTGCTTTTTATCTTTCTTCAAGCATTCTGTTCCATGTGGGATGTTCTTGAGTAAAGTCCACATTTTCATAATACTCCCCCTTGGTGATGCGCCAAGGGTTTATCATGGACATCAAGAGAGCTATGGAGATCATGGAGAGGATGAGCATGGAGTGCAAGGAAGTATGGAGAAGCATGAAGATCAAGGAGATGTCACACAACATGTTTCAAGCACCAAGGAGATGCCAAAGATGCCATATGATCCATTGAAGATGCCATTAGATCCAATGACAAGAGCAAGAGCTAAGAGATTCAAGGATGCATTAATGGGCCTTGTTCGAACTCATCTTGAAGACTTGAAGACCATTGAAGTTCAATTGAAGACCTTTGAAGATGATTTGAGCAAAGAAAAACTCATTAATTTGCTTGTTATTGAAACCTAAAATACAGTACAACATCGACCCAGATGTTGTCAACTTCTGCCCAGAAGTTGGCTTATTGAAAAGAGAACAAGAATTGCAGGAAAATTTCGGCCCAGAACTTGTTCCACTTCGGGACAGAAGTTGTTGCGCAGGACAACAAAAACTCATTAATTTGCTTGTTATTGAAACCTAAAATACAGTACAACATCGGCCCAGATGTTGTCAACTTCTGCCCAGAAGTTGGCCTGTTGAAAAGAGAACAAGAATTGCAGGACAACTTCAGCCCAGAACTTGTTCAGCTTTGGGACAGAAGTTGTTGTGCAGGACAACTTCGGCCCAGAACTTGTTCAACTTCGGGACAGAAGTTGTTGCGGAAAGAAAAATCTTATTTTTAAGTTTGTTTTTATTTTTCCTAGTTGGACTTTGATTAGGCTATTTCCTTGTCCTTTCCTTATGTGTGCCGCCCAAGACTTTATTTTTTTAGATCTAGTCTGATTCCTTTGCCTATATAAGGGATCCAAACCCCTCTTGTAAATATAAGTTGAGTTTATCAATAAAAAGGGAGTTTCTTTGAAAATTTAGTTTCATTGTTCTAGTTTGTGCAAGCTTAGGGTTCTTCAATCTTGTAGAGTCCTAACAAGCAATTAAATAGTGATGATCTAGTTGTGATTCTTGTGATCTTAGGTTGATAATTGCAGGTCTAATTATCCATCCAAGTCGACGAAAGAAGATCTAATCTTTGTGAAGAGTTCAAGTCGACAAGATCTAGAAGTTGAAGTTGTCAAATTGATATTTGGAGGATTTTCAAGGATAGATTTGAATCTAAAACAACTAGATTCACATCAATTGGTATTCAAAGCAGAGGTTATCATCTTCAATCGGTAAATCTATCCTTCTATTCATCCTTCATCAAGTTATTCATCCATCAACATCCAAATCGCATAAATTCATCTTCTTTTTCCAAAAATTGCAGAAACTTGTGAATTTTTTTCCCGATTCATTATAACTCCAATTGCTTTGAAATTTCCAGATTTGGAGTCCTCATACATCAGGATTTAATCAAAAAATATCAAAAAAATAATAAAAAAATTTCGCCCAGAAACTTGTGATTTTTGTTCTGGATTTGTTCTTGCTCGGAAAGGGCTGAAATTTTTGCTTTAGTGTTTATTCATAGTGATCTTTCTGGGAAAAATATTGAAAAATTTAAAAAAAAATCAATTTGAGTCATCGATTTTTCCAGGGGGTGTTTTAGGGTTATTAAGTTGTTCTTTTGAGCTAATTTGTGCAATTAACCCTATTTGGAGTTCTTTGGTGAAATTGATTGTTTGTTTGGGTATCTTGGGTTGCTTTTGCTATGATTTGAGGTTTAATTTGAAGAATTTCAGGTTGGAACCCTATTGGATTCAAGTGGTACAAAATAGGATTTAAGTGGTACTAGGGTTCTTGATTGTTGAATTGTATTGTTTGTGTTACTTTAATTGGATTTGTGCAGCAAGCTTTGGCGACATAAGGAGGCTGCAAAAATTGGTTTGGTTTGATCACTTACCTTTTGATTCACTCTAGTTTGCTACTTATTGTTTGTTCCTCAAGTAGGTAATGAGAAGAAAGAAGTACTCTTACCACTTGCTCTTATTAGGCCTATTGAAGCTAAGAAAAAGGCAAATTGTGTTAGATCATCAAGAGAGTAGTGGGCGGCCAACCCTTATGATTGTGAGCAAACACGAGAGCACAACACGGTATACACACACACACACTTGTGAGGAATTTTTACTGCTAACTTTTCTTTTTGTGTAGGTACAATGGTGAGTTACCTATCCTTACCTTGCCAAATTATAAGGAGAATATAGTGTCTGATACACTATCAAGAAGGTATGTATTGCTTTCCACACGTGGTTCTAAATTTATAGGATTTGAGTATATTAAAGACTTGTATGCTTTGAATGTTTACTTTGGTCAAATCTATAAGGCATGTGTGAAATCTGGTTTTGGAAAGTACTATATGCATGTTGGACTTTTGTTTAAAGAATTTAGATTGTGTATTCCATCTTGTTCTAAGCATGAGTTGTTATTGAGTGGGTACCATCGGATTCGCATGAAAGAAGTTGATGCCTATCAATCACATTTTATGGGTACATTTAATAGATTTTCTAAGATGGCACACTTTATTGCATGTTCTAAAACAGATGATGCCATTAATGTAGCTAACTTGTTCTTTAGGGAAATTGTTAGATTGCATGGAATGCCTAGAACCATTGTTTTTGATAGAGATGCTAAGTTCTTAAGTCACTTTTGGAGAACTTTATGGGCTAAGTTAGGTACTAAGTTGTTGTTTTCAACTACTTGTCATCCTCAAACTGATGGTCAAACTGAAGTTGTTAATAGGACTTTGTCTACCTTGCTTAGAGCTTTGATTAAAAAGAACTTAAAAAATTGGGAAGAGTGTTTACCACATGTTGAATTTGCATACAACAGAAGCATACATAGTACTACTGGTTATTCACCTTTTGAAAATTGTGTATGGCTTTTAATCCTTTAACTCCTTTGGATTTGATGAGTTTATCTTTGAGTGTGCAAGTTGACATGGATGGTGCTAGAAAGGTCGATTATGTTAGGGAACTTCATCAGAAGGTTAAAGCAAACATTGAAAAGAAGACTCAACATTACATGAAGATGGCTAACAAGGGGCGCAAAGAAGTTATCTTTGAGCCTAGAGATTGGGTTTGGTTGCATCTAAGGAAAGAGAGCTTTCCATTCCAAGTGTTGGAGAGGATCAACAACAATGCATATAAGCTAGACCTTTCTAGTGAGTATGGTAATGTGAGTGCTACCTTTAATGTTTCTGATTTGTCTTTGTTTGATAATGATTCAGATTTGAGGACAAATCCTTTTCAACGGGGAGAGAATGATGCGCCAAAGGCTTATCAAGGACATCAAGAAGGCTATGGAGATCATGGAGAGGATGAGTATGGAGTGCAAGGAAGCATGGAGAAGCATGAAGATCAAGGAGATGTCACACAACATGTTTCAAGCACCAAGGAGATGCCAAAGATGCCATTTGATCCATTGAAGATGCCATTAGATCCAATGACAAGAGCAAGAGCTAAGAGATTCAAGGATGCATTAATAGGCCTTGTTCGAACTCATCTTGAAGACTTGAAGACCATTGAAGTTCAATTGAAGACCTTTGAAGATGATTTGAGCAAAGAAAAACTCATTAATTTGCTTGTTATTGAAACCTAAAATACAGTACAACATCGGCCCAGATGTTGTCAACTTCTGCTCAGAAGTTGGCCTGTTGAAAAGAGAACAAGAATTGCAGGACAACTTCGGCCCAGAACTTGTTCAACTTCGGAACAGAAGTTGTTGCGCAGGACAACTTCGGCCCAGAACTTGTTCAACTTCGAGACAGAAGTTGTTGCGGAAAGAAAAACCTTATTTTTAAGTTTGTTTTTATTTTTCCTAGTTGGACTTGGATTAGGCTATTTCCTTGTCCTTTCCTTATGTGTGCCACCCAAGACTTTTTTTTTTAGATCTAGGTTGATTCCTTTGCCTATATAAGGGATCCAAACCCCTCTTGTAAACATAAGTTAAGTTTATCAATAAAAAGAGAGTTTCTTTGAAAATTTAGCTTCATTGTTCTAGTTTGAGCAAGCTTAGGGTTCTTCAATCTTGTAGAGTCCTAGCAAGCAATTAGATAGTGATTATCTAGTTTTGATTCTTGTGATCTTAGGTTGATAATTGCAGGTCTAATTATCCATCCAAGCCTACAAAAGAAGATCTAATCTTTGTGAAGAGTTCAAGTCGACAAGATCTAGAAGTTGAAGTTGTCAAATTGATCTTTGAAGGATTTTCAAGGATAGATTTGAATCTAAAACAACTAGATTCGCATCACTTGGACTGAACGCTACTAAAGTACAATGCATCATTGTTGCGCCAAAAATCTCTTGCTAGAGTTTTCGCGGAGAATTCTTTATGACAGCGTAAGGGCGTGCCAGTCAATTTGCTGAAATTGACAAAGAGGTTGTAAAAACTGGATCCGGTGCACGGAGCAGCAGATTAAAAGATCAGAGCGATTTGTGGGGACTGGATCAAAGTCACACCGGAGCATTTAAACCATTGGATCCGCAAGCGAACTACTTCTCATAATTGGGCCTCTCTCTATTTGGATCAGATCTAGGAGATCTGCTTTGATTGCAAGTAAAATTGAAAAGAAAATAACAAATTGATCTGTTATTTCTGAATGAAGAACACGTGTACAGTGTTTGTATGTCCGGAGACAAGATTGAAACAAGAGAAAAACACTAAAAGAGTGTTTGATTGTCTTGAGACAAGATCTAAACAAGGAAAATATGAAGAACGAGTGAAGAACTCGTGATGAATAGGGTGAAAATGGCGCAGAGCCAGAGAGAAAATAAGCACGGAGCTTGGTTTTTTGCGCGGAGCAAGTTTGTAGTTGCAAGAGCTGGTTTTTGATTTCTTGGAAGAAATGTCTGAGATGCGGAATCTGCCTGAAACCTGAGAATGGCCTCCCTTTATATAGGCGGCGGCATGGCCTTAAGCATTTAATGGGCTTGCCTTGCTGAGAAAGGCAAAATCCTCCTCCTATGCAGATGACAGCTTCTAGGAAGGTGCAGTGAAGCTTCCTTCTCCTTCTGATTGCTTCCAACTACTGGGGAGAGGGCAAAATATGTACTAGGGCACCACTCTTCTTGGATGGGAGATGGAAATCTGCCTTCTGGATGGTTGATGATAATTCTTCCTTTTTCCTATCACAGTGCAACGAGCCTTCCTTGCTTCTTTTGTGCTGAATTTAGCTAATTTTAACTAAGTAGTGGCCAATTGATATCAGGAATTGGACTTTGAACACCAAGGCCACGAAATTACTCATACTTAGTCATATTTATCTCTTCAAATCATAAAAATAATTATTAATTAAGAAAATGGCTTAAACCGGGGTGAGAAAGCCATATGTCCTTAATCGAAAAGAATGCAAAAGTTGCAAACGATCTCGGAATTAACCAAAATTTCACCAGTAGGCTTAGATTATCTCCATAAGACTATGGAAAAAATCTCAAGTGAATCCGAGTTCTCTATCATGGTGAATTTGGTTTCACTCCCCAAAATGTCCTTAACTGAAAACCGGGCATAAGTTTTTACTCCGATGTCAGAATGAGGTGAAATTTTACCAAGATGATCTACATAGCTCAAGGATCATCATGGTATGCTCCTTAGTAGAAATCACAGCCTCTAGCCTCTTCAACTGATCAATTTTACTATTTTGTCCTTAATTGAACAAAATATAAGTTGCAGTTTCGCCTCCCGGGGAGGGGAACAAGGCTAGGCGATTTCTCCATTATGGTTGGTCGACAATATGGAGGAGGTGTGAGGTTGAAAATGTCATGCCTCTCTCACGTGCATAGATGTTTCTCTTGCTGACAAACTTTAGCTCTCTGCCTCCTTCCTGCAGGAAGAGAAAAATATGTCTCTGCAGGGCAGAGGGCGGCCTCTCCTCTGTATGGGAGACCACTTGGGCCTCGCTATGTATGTCCATGAAGTATTTTTCATCTCATGGGCAGATGACAAGCAATTTTCCTTTTTTACTTGTTTGCATCCCTAGCAGGCAGCAATATCAAAGGAAACTGCTTCCGATTGATTTTCTCTGCCACTCACCCAGGTAGGGGCGGCACATGTGGAATTTTTAATAATAATTATTTAATAAATAATAATTATTTAATTAATTAATTAATTAATTTCAGCCCTTGCAATTAATTTACAAGACTTTCCTAATTCAATTTGAATCAGGGTGGTGCACAAACCTACTTTCTTTAGGAATTTTGATTAAATCCTAACCACACATCTTGATTAGAATTATGATAAGACCAATTTACCCTCAATTGTAAATTGAGGTATAAACAATCATAATTGCTCCCCCTGAATAAAATCAAATAGTCACTTCTGGGACATCTAAAATATTTCTTCTTTTGGGGAAATTAATCTTGCATTTTGTTGACTCTCCGCATACCAATGCCATAAACAAGTTTCTCGAATGCTGATGTTGGTAAAGATTTAGTAAATAAATCTGCAAGATTATCGGAGGAGCGAATCTGTTTGACATCAACTTGTCGACTTTTTTGGAGTTTATGAGTATGGAAAAATTTCGACGAGATATGCTTGGTCTTGTCTGAACCGATCAGATCGATCAAACCGCTGACCGGACTCTTAACCGATTCAATGCCTTGTCCGTTTTCAAAAACCTTGCTCTTCAAATTGTTCTAAATTATATAAGTAAATTAGCATAATACTATATAAAAGATGGTTTAAGGTTCTTTGGTTAATTAAGATGACTTATTTGGTGGAATACTAGATTAATTACATGATTTGTCCCTTTCTCCATGTTCTTGGCCTCAAATTAATTTATTTATTTTATCTTTTAGTCGAAATATTATATATAAGAATGTTTTGGCATTTTATGGCAACTTGAGTGAAGAAATTGAAACCAACCCAAGCAAAAGTGAAAAAAGAAAAAAAAATGTCGTTATTAAATTCTAGCTGGAACGTTGTGATTCGTAATATTTGTTTGAAGTCAATAAAACTTTTGGGGCACTAATCTTTTTCTTCTTGTTTAAAAAAGCTACTTACATAATTATAAACAATTGAAAGAGAATCTTGCAGGTAAGATCCCAGACAGAAGGGTTAAAAGTAAAACTTGCATGAAAAAAACAGTTTCACTAAACAAATACTATAGTAATTTGTAAGCTTTAGCAAGTAATAAAGTAGTAATTAATATTATATACTTCATATTCTTCTTGATAATGGTACAGATAAGAAAACCATTTTGCTTTTCTTTTTCTTCTCATTGGAAAAATTAAACGTCCCAATATTGTTTATCTACTTTAATTTTAAAATAAAGATAAACGTTGCAATCATTAATTAAAGAAAAATGGTGTAGAGAGATAGACGACTAAACGAGTAATTAAAATATTCTCCTTATTATTAGCAAGATGGAAAATGTTTGCCCCAATCTTTGAATTTACAATTAAACAAGTGGTCAATTTGATGCATATTGAACAACTCCTATATTTGTTTCTTCTATTTGAGGGAGATCCTTTGTCCTATTGGCGACTACAAATGTGATGCATTGAAATTATAATGAATTTGAGACGGATAAATTGGAATTGGCTAAAATGGTTTAGGAGAAAACGAGGATCAACTCCCAATTAGAGACAATATCTATATCTATACTATATTAAAAAGTATGTTCATCTGTAAAACTTTTGAATCGCCTATTATACCCTTATTTTTCGAATATATTTCTTAAATGCCATTACTTAAACTATTATAGTTTTATTCTACTAAAAACTCTATTTTTATTTAATGAAATCTAATATCTTTATAATTACTTTATTTTTACCATTTTACTATTTTTCATTAAAAACTTGGATATATTAAAAATTTTTAATATACAATTTTATTCAACTAAAAACTCTATTTGCATTTAATTAAATTAAATATTTTTATAATTATTTTATTTACCATTATATTTTTACTATTTTAATTTAAAAGGTTATTGTGATTAACATGTTTCTATTTGATAGTTTTCTATTTGATAGTTAATGTATTGTGATTATAATTTATTATTTTATTTAACTTATAATTAATTTCAATTATTGCTAGATAAAGTGCATTATATTTTACTTTGTTAATAATTTTCTTTCTATGGAATAATTTCTTTTGTTCCTTTGATAGTAAAACCCTATGTATATGCAAATGGGAGGTCGGGTTGAATTTTGGTTCGATCAGTTTCGGGTTAAGGAAATTTCGGGTCGTATGGGTCCGGTTAATTTTCAGTTTTAGATTGGGTTAGGTTTGGATCGCTCAAATGTCTGTCAATTTTGGTTCGAGCCTTTTTCGATGTTAGGTCATATGGTTTGGATAATTTAAGGTTTGAACTTCAGATTTTCGGGTTCGGTTCTTTTCAGATTCGGATCATTTAAATATAATTAATTCCATTTCGAGCTAATCTCTCGGGTTTGATCGGGCTCAGGTAATTTTGGGTTCGGGTCATTTCAGGTTTAGACGATTGAAGATTCGGGTCATTTCGGTTTAGGATTGGGCAGATTTTTTTCTCAAATAAGGTTGGATCAAGTTTGGTTTCAGGTGGTCAGCTCGGGTACTCGATCTCAGGTCAAATTTTGCCAGCTCTAATAATATGATTTTTTACGACAAAATTAGTAGTATACTTAAGATCTTAATTTTGATTTAATTTAAACATATTGGATCACGTGCAACACACGTGAAGGTGATGACTAGTTCTCGAAAATGTTTAATATCAAGTTGGGACCCATAATTTTAACAACAAGCTTTGAGATCTTCTAAGGCCTATAATGATCTATTTGGCCCCTGAGCTTATAGAAAACGGTCAACTAAGCTCATTAACTTTAATTTTGACCAATGCAATCACTCCTAAAACTCCAAATTTGGACCAAATAGGCTTTTTTGAGATTGTAGGTTAAATCTGCTAACGTCAGCATGCCATGTGGCAAAAGAAAATTCCATGTGAAAAAATTAGTATTTTCTATTATTTTTTGAGAAATTAGTTTTTTTTTTACAAGAAAAAAAATCATTTTGAATTATAAAATCCCCCTGACTAAATGAAATTTTTTTTTGTAAAAAACTAATTTTGGAAAATAATAATTTTGGAAAATAATAATTTTGCAATGTGGAATTTTTTTGCCATGTGGCCTACTGACATCATCTGATTTAATGGACTGTTAGTCTGCTGTACATCTGAAAAAGAGGTTATTTGGTCAAAATTGGGAGTTCAATGGTGACATTGACCATAATTAAAGTTTAGGGGTTTATTTGGTCGTATTCTATAAGTTCAAGGTTCAAATAGATTATTAAGCCGATCTTCTAATATTTCACATATAAACATTTGTATATTTAGGATATATACAAATATTCAATAGTAATTATCATAAAAAAAATCAATACTAATACTAATAATAGAAATCTAATTAGATAATTCTCTAAATGTCTAAACAATCAATAAAAATCAAGAAATTAGACAAAATCCATATGTGAGGACTCGATATCCTGAAGAGACCTTAAGGCACAAGGAACAAATAATGACTAGCTAGCTTTCAAATTTTCTAATATTTCATATATATGCATTTTTGTTTTCTTAATGGTAAAATATAAAAGCATATACATTTGGGCTTTTTATCACTTTGCAATCCTTCAAATTAAGGATTGAGATTGAGGCAAAAGAAAGAATCAGCTTTTGATCTAATAAATCTTGTGTATATATATAGCAGCAGCATAAAAAGCCTAGTGCCGTGCTTACTTTTCAGATTTTGGGGGTGATATATATGTAGTAAAAGGGTTGATATGTATAATGTATCCCACTTCACATTGTTAAATTGGAATCGAAAGAAGAAGAAAAAAAAAAAAAAACAGCCTGAACTTTTCACTAGGTCAAGTTGTTCTCAATGCACGTATATAGAATCTTAAAAGTACTGTTAAATTGATTTTATCAAGTCTTTCAAAAATTTCACACCAACTTGCAACTTTTACTACTTACCTTCAATTAGCGTGCGAAGAGATCTTAAAATATAATAATTAAACGAAACGAATTATTTATATGCATAATGAAAAGATATATGAATCTTCTCTCAATCAATAGTTAGAGGTTTGAACTCGTCAGATGGAAGTCTCAGATTCAAGAATCTCCATTACGTGTTGTTTTAGATAGACCCTTTTCCCTATCTCTAATGTACAAGAAACGAGTACGATACAGATATATATACGTGATACACGCATGAATATGAATAGATCTTCACATAATTATTAATTATGTTGTACATCTATATGATAGCTAGGCTGACGTGAGTATCTAATTTGTATATGATCGATGGCATTGACTATACTTATCACGCTAACGCTATATGAAAGGGCCAAGACATGCAGGCGCGAGGCTGCTACGAATTTACAGCAGAAAGACTCGTCAGAATAGCATTATTAGGTCAAGATTTTTGTTTTTTTTTTGGTTGTAAGAAGGAAGGAATTTTTGTGATAGACGAACCATCTCTCTCGATCGATCGATCGACTACTGTTATTTAATAAGGGACCACTTCTCACTTCGATATCCCACTTGCAACTTGGCCTTCTTCAATCATTAGACCATCTCTCACTCCACATGTTATGGGGTTCCCAAAAGTGATAGCTCTCTTTTCTGCACTTTCCTTCTTACCACCAAATCTTAACTCTTTTTATTATTATTATTATTATTATTATTATTATTATTATATTAGGGTTTCTCTCTTGGCATTTCTTTCTCGTGCCCATAATCTACATAGATGTATAACCTAACAAGCATTGATTTTAATTCTATATTAGTATTACTTTCAACTAAATATTATCATGATTAAATGCTCCATGTGTATAGTTCCATCTACTTTAATTGAAATGAAAGCAAGAATATTTTGATAGATGTCAATATCAAAGTATATAATTAGTATATTAATATAATATCAGCTAAGATATGTGCGTAGACATAGTCATGTATAAATGCCTTCAAAATTTTGACCCATTTTGCCACAATTCTTGACTTGATCAATTTGACGATTAAAGGATATGAGAGAAAGTTCAAAACCAAGTGGACGTTTGAAGGAAAGATTTTGGTAACGAGTGTCTTGAGAATGTTCTTTAAAGTTACTATAAGTAGGAAGTACTTCTCTCTTTCTTTCTTTTTTTACAGATTTAATCTTTAAAGGAATTGCAAAACTTAAGATTCGATATGCGTGTCTTGTAACGAGTCCATAATGGGCAAAAATTACTAGGTATACTAGTAGTCCAACCACGTCATCAATGGTGAAAATCAATAAAATTATGACAACTTAAAATTATTATTAAAATTTAGTATAAATTTGACATCAGGTTTAACCCCAAGTTTCACTGTGTGATATTTATTAGGTAAGTCCTGAAATTTAGGAAATTGATTTAATTTGGTAGGGTTTTAATAATTTTATGAAAAAATATGAATTGTCATAATTTTATTGGTCGGGATTATGAATGACATAAAAAACTGGTCATCACGTAATAATTTCTCCATAATTGGTCATGATTTGATTTGTACTTAGGTACACATGTATACACAATTTTGTCATAAATTTCCCCATTAATTGGAAACAAAAAATGGTGGTAGACCATATGTATTTCACCCCATCTCTACTTACTATTCTTATAAGACGCAAAATTGTTCGTTTCACATTATTGTAAGAAGGATGGGCCGTGGGCATAAGATGTATATTTAGGTTGTTAATATAACTATAGATTTATATCCATCCTTACTCATTTCACTCACAGGATCATATGCAGATGCAGTTACCAAAATTACCTCTAATCAAAAGAACGGTGAGAAATGATGGGATGAAAATGGACTCATGAATCGTGTGATCGAGGTGGGAATAATACCACAACCCTAACATAATATGCCCGTTCTATAATATTTATAAGAGATAAAATATAGTTAAACAGCAACAAGTATTGGTTAAGATGCGGTAAACAGTACTTATCATGGTATAAAGATGAGAACATAGATTAAATCTTCTAAAAGATACTAAATTTAAATACTTTATTTCCATGTTGTTAACTTTGATATGAATTTATTGGCTAATTGCTCAGTTATGAGAAAAACGTTTCTGTTTAAGCTTAATTTAGGGTGAAACTTTTTAATTTGGTTGATTGTGATTAAAATGTTTCAAAAAATTCAATTTAATCCAAGACAATCCGTTGAATAGGGACACAACCTTTTGACCTAAATGCTAATTATTCCCACGGATTGTGTCCTTATTTAACGGATTACCCGAATTGAATCAGTTTTGAAACG
>AWUE01023169.1:0-15648 GCA_001974825.2 Corchorus olitorius
TGTATTGTGATTATAATTTATTATTTTATTTAACTTATAATTAATTTCAATTATTGCTAGATAAAGTGCATTATATTTTACTTTGTTAATAATTTTCTTTCTATGGAATAATTTCTTTTGTTCCTTTGATAGTAAAACCCTATGTATATGCAAATGGGAGGTCGGGTTGAATTTTGGTTCGATCAGTTTCGGGTTAAGGAAATTTCGGGTCGTATGGGTCCGGTTAATTTTCAGTTTTAGATTGGGTTAGGTTTGGATCGCTCAAATGTCTGTCAATTTTGGTTCGAGCCTTTTTCGATGTTAGGTCATATGGTTTGGATAATTTAAGGTTTGAACTTCAGATTTTCGGGTTCGGTTCTTTTCAGATTCGGATCATTTAAATATAATTAATTCCATTTCGAGCTAATCTCTCGGGTTTGATCGGGCTCAGGTAATTTTGGGTTCGGGTCATTTCAGGTTCAGACGATTGAAGATTCGGGTCATTTCGGTTTAGGATTGGGCAGATTTTTTTTTCAAATAAGGTTGGATCAAGTTTGGTTTCAGGTGGTCAGCTCGGGTACTCGATCTCAGGTCAAATTTTGCCAGCTCTAATAATATGATTTTTTACGACAAAATTAGTAGTATACTTAAGATCTTAATTTTCATTTAATTTAAACATATTGAGTCACATGCAACGCACGTGAAGGTGATGACTAGTTTAACTAAAAAGTGCATATATTCAAAATGATTTCTAGAGTTAAGATGACTTGAACAAAAAAGGATATATAATACTTGGTGGGACTTGAATTAAAGGGGAAAAAAAACTTAATCGATCAACTGCAAGTATTGTTGCCTCAATATACGGGTGAGAACAAAAGTTTGATTCTCGAAAATGCATTTGTTGAAATAATGTTATCCTTTTCTAGGGAGAATCATAAACATTCCTACATAGATTTCATAATAATCATAATCTATTAGACTATTATGTAGTATTATGTACTAATAATAGATCTATCCTATAGTAATAAATTTATTTACTATTAAATATGGCTAAATGTTCAAATTGTTTCCTAACATTTGTGAAAATGCGCAAATAAGGGTCTAATATTTTAGTTTGGTTAATTAAGTCCCTAATGTTGCAAATCCGACTCAAATCAGTCCCTAGCATCAAATTGTCAGCCTAATAGATCCCAAAATGTTAGGGGTTTAAGTTGACTCTAGGGACAGATTTGAGCTGATTTTGTAACGTTAGAGACTTATTTGAGCTATTTTTACAACGTTTGGGACTTAATTGACCAAATTAGAAGGTTAGGTCCTTATTTGAGTACTTTCACAAATGTTAGGAACCAATTTGAACAATTAGACATTATATATACTCTCTTAAGAATTAGGAAAAGCAGTTAATTGTTGCCAAAAATACACAATTAACAGAAGGATAAATCCCATGCCAAAAAACAGAAGGATAAATCCCAATTAATGAGTAAGTTTAATGTAAGAAATACTCCCAATTAACTATGGTAAATAATTAAACCAAGTTGTTAAAAGGATTCTTCAACACTTAAATTTGGGGTGGATAGATGTGAACCGGAGAATCTGCTTTAATTTGATATAAGTTTATTGTCAATTCTATAAAAGGTTTTTTAGTTAGCAAAATGAAATCCGACGCAGATTATCCGTTGCAAGTTGTGGACTGTTCAGTTATTACTAAACTATATTCCTTAATTACTAAAGTATTAGTAAACAAATGAGACAAGGTTTTGTTACCACAATCAGGATACGTCACCAACTAGGGGTTTGATCAAGTGGTAAGCGGCTTATTCCAGTTTAAGCAGATTTCAGATTAGAGACCTTGTGTATGCAGCTACCCCGTTCTGGTAGACTCACCCACCATAACCAGGTGCGCGATGCGGATCGGATCTAAATTAGTTAAAGCAAAACTCTGGATACCGAATGGAGTACCAAAAAAAAAAATCGGGATACATCACAGTACATGGTACGGAAACGAAAACGTGATACACAAATCGACAATTCGATGTTACAAAGGGGATATACTTTGGTATCATATTTTGGTTTGTTGTACATTTTAAAATAATTTTAGGATCGTTAATAATCTATATCATGTATTTTTGTAAATAAATATAGTAAAATTTACTAGAAATAATAAAGTTTAGTTAGTTTATAGTAAATTTGAGATTGAAGCTTACAAAATGCTCATATTTATAAAATAATATACTAAAATTTTTGTATTGAAAGTCAAATTTGGTAAAAAAGAAAAGTAGTTTAATAAATTTGATTATATTGTATTTGTTTCAAATCTATGCTTTTTTAACTTTAATTTCATCAATTTATATATATAAATTTGGTACGTTAATATCATGAAACCAGATTGAAATCCCAAAATTTCGAACCGACGTTCTTGTAACACGGATATAAGAATATGAGGAATCCCGGTAACTATGTGAACAAGTTTATATGTGTGCCAAACTGATAAAGCAAAACCCAAAGATTTACTTATCCCAAAACCACACACCCAAAAAATAAAGAGATTACGATAAATTGGGGGAAAAGGAAATTCAAAACCAAATGTACCTACATTATAATTTTTGTTATGACCTCGCTACTATAAGTATGATTCATGAGAAGCAAAATGAGCTCATTTTTTAGCCTAATTAACGAACTGAATAATTTTTCTGCTTATCATGTTGAATCTGCTATATGTAAAGGGTAAACATCATTGACAAGTAAGAATTTTCCAGGAAAAAGGAACCTAGTTTGCATGAAAGTAACATGAGCAAGTATTATCGTTACAGCTATCTGATAGAGAATTACCAAAAATGAATTTGTCTTTCTTATCCCTAACAAGGTGATTATGATTAATAATTAATCCATTAAGAATGGTGTTTGATTACTAGCTTTACTCTGTCTTTAAGTACTTTGTCAATGAATGTGGGCCCTGTTAGCTCCGAAGCCATGAAAAAGTATTATAATACTTTAGCTTTTCTTCCCCTTTTTGCTTTCTTTAGTATTTCTTTTTCTTGTTATTATGGAGATGGATAGACTTAGGCTAAACCAAACTACATGAACCCAAAGGATAGCTTATGTTAATACCCATCAATGGATATTATAAAAGTAAAAAAGTTCAATTGAAAAGGTCAGGATGATGCATATAGTTGGAATTAATTAATGGCAATGGAAAATAGCTTTTCAACATTAAAAAAAGCTGATGTAATTTGAACTTAGAATATTGCAGTCTGAGGTTTAACCAGACCAATTAAGAAAGTTGAAGGCCAAGTAACAATTAAACTATACTAGTTGGATAATCTTATAATGTAATGTAATGACAATTTGGCCAGGTGTGTTGAGAATTATCAACCAATAAGTTCTGCCTGAAATGAGAAAGAGCCAACCATCCATCAATCCATGGGCCATGGTGCGGTAAGCAGTACTCCATGACTGCCGGCGGCTATGGCCTTGCGTTATGATTCCTATTATACCCTTTGGAAAAAAAACTCTGCCATTGAAGCATAAATGGTACCTTGTTCCTAGCCATTTTTACAAGGAAAATTAATCATCCAAGTCTGCCCTGCAATTGTTAATTATCATCCAAGCAGCCATTAAGCTTTCTTAAGCTGTTAATTGTCATTTGGTTCCAAAAATATAGGAATCTCCTGTTAATGTTTGAACAAAGTTCAAATGTGAATAGCTAAACAGAGCATATAACACAATCAACACTCCATAAGTTGAGTTGAGATAATGTGGTCTTTAACAGTGATGAGCCAAACTGGGTTTAGGTTTTTATTCAGAGAAAGAATGATAGATACACCAAAATCCAAATTGTCATTTACCAAGTCCCTATTCCACAGGGTTCATCCATGTAATGGGCCTCTTGCACATTTCGAAGCAAACTTGTCCAAAACGAAAAAAACTCAAAGCGTTGCACCAGCCGGGAATCGAACCCGGGTCTGTACCGTGGCAGGGTACTATTCTACCACTAGACCACTGGTGCTGGTTGATACCTATTGTGATTTTATTACTATTTAAAACACTAAATTACTCAAGCTATACGCTACTTACAAAATCGTTTTTCAAGCCTTTGGGAGCATTTACAAAGCGTTTTTACAGATTGCTTGAATGTGGAAAATAACCATATCCTTGTATCCATCCAGCTATATGTTTTGCACTAGCCCCTTTCATTTTTAGGATATGTAGTATCTAGTTAGGTGGTGACATTTAATAACTGCAGCTGATTAATAATTGTGATGGGAGAGGTTCCCTATTTGCTATGAGTCCATCAACAACAGAAGAAGCTGGAAACTGGAAACTCCTCTGCAACTGCAATGTCCTTCATTGCTAATGCTAACAAACAAAATAGGGTGATTTTAAAGTAATTGGCATTTGAGAATATCACACTTTTTTAGCAGAGCCAAAATGGTTAGTTTGCAAGAAGCAGAGCAACTCATCTTGCATCTTCCAACTATCCCATTATAGCCTAGCTACATGTTCCTGCTATATGTAGTTAACCACCAATTAGCATTCTGCTTAAATTAAAAACATTATTCTTTCTTGATTATTGAACAAGAATTTGCACATGATTCTCATAAATGAAACTTCTTTAAAGAATTTCCATTCAATAACAATTCAATTGAATCAAGGAATCAATAGATGTTTACAAGGATCAATGGAAAAGCAAAACAGTCTAATAGTGAAGCACAACACACCTAACTATTCACTAATCCAAAAGAAAAATAGCATTATCAAAACTAGAGCCAACACAATGTTATCGGCCTTCCTTGATAATATCCGAGTCACTCATGGACGTAGAAGAAGAGATCAGATTTCCCTGAATGTCATGGAATGTAGGATGTCCTCTTCCACTGAAATTTCCCCACGCTGTTGTTGCTGGTGTGTTTCTTATTCTGTCTAGTAATCTTATCTCCATGCCTTCTTCTTCAGACTCAGCAGCCTCAACTCTTACCTCTAAAAGTTTCATTACTTGCCTCATTGTTGGCCTAAGATGAGGCCCAGGATGAGCACACAACAACCCCAAATGTAGTATCCTCTCTACTTCCTCGTTGGTGTAACCACCCTTAGCTTTTAACCGATTGTCTAGAGCAGAAACGAGTTCTCGTCTCTCTAATAACCTCCATGCCCATTCAACCAAACCAGGCTTCCCTTCTTCAATTGGTCTTCTTCCACATGCTATCTCAAGAATCAATACCCCAAAACCAAACACATCTGTTTGAGTTGAGGCGCGCCCGGTTTTGATCACTTCTGGTGCCATGTATCCAACAGTTCCAACCACTCTAGTAGTGCTAGCTGATTCACCATGATGGTGCATACGGGCTAATCCGAAATCGCCTAATCTGGCATTCATATCCTTGTCAAGTAAGACATTGCTTGCCTTAATGTCCCTATGCAAAACTTTAGCTTCCCAACCCTCATGCAAGTACCATATACCAGATGCTACATCTTTCAAGACTTTAATTCTCTCTTTCCAACTCAACATTAAGTCCTCACTGCAATCGAAAATTCTCTTATCCACACTCCCTTTCTCCATGTAATCATAAACCAATATCAAGCTCCCTTTATCGTTCCTACACCAACCTCTCAACCCTACCAAGTTCCTATGCTTCAATCTTCCGAGACTCGAAACTTCAGCCAAGAACTCTCTCATTCCATGCTCGCTTTCATGAGAAATTTTCTTCACTGCAACCTCTATTCCTCCTGTCAATACTCCTTTATAGACCTTGCCATTACCTCCAAAACCAATCACATTTTCATCTGAAAATGCCTTTGTTGCTGCAGAGATATCTTCATAAGCAATCCTATGAGGCCAATATTCCAATTCCCAATCTTCAATGTCTCCCTTCTTGGTATTCCTTTTCCTTCTAAGTCTAACTAAAACGAAACATGTAAGAATCCCAAAGCTAATAAGCAGCACAGCCCCAACAGTGACTCCAATGATAAACCCTTTCGATTGAAACACTGAATTCTTTGGTGGCACAAAGGAAGGCAAATTAGTAGTAATCAAAGCATCAGCAATTGAAAAATTGGAATTGCTAAAGCTCCAAGCCAGAATCCTATGACTCTCGACCAATTGCCCTGTTGCTCCACAGAATCCCACATACATTTCATCAAGAAAAACACCAGAAAGATTCAGAAACTGATTAATCAAAGGCCTCCGAGGCCTTTGATCCCCCACTTTACCCATTGTAACATTAATAATTGAATCTTGATAATCAATCCAAACTTGATAATTCATACCATTATTGAGCTTCAATTCCTTCAATTTATCATCTTTACTCCCTCCCCAGAACCCAGCTGGACTTGAAGCAACAGAGTTGAGAGAATTCACATCAAGACCAACATGATTATCATTTATATCATCAAATTCTTGGTTGGAAAACACATCAAACTCAACACCGAAGATATGGGTATTGGGATTACCATTGTTAGTGAAGTTGAAAAGACCCAGATGCTGAGCTGAGCTTGCACCAGTTATACCGGTAAAAGGCAAGAAGGCAAAAGCAAATCCATGGCCTGGGAGATGGCCCTTCAAAGGGGCAATGGAGAAAATGAAAGATGTTGAGAAAGGAAGCACATCTGAAGAATTTGATGCTTTTACTGGGATCTTAACAGGGTACAAGGCACGTCCAATAGAAAAAGCTGATTCATTGGTGATGGAGAGAATATTTGAAGAAGAATCAATAGTAGCATCGCCAAAAGTTAGAAGGTTTGTGGAGTTGAAGTTGGTGTTGTAAACAAATTCGACAGATGAAACTGAAGTAGTGAAGAAGAACAAAAGTGAGATTGTTGCTGTGAAGAACAGCAAACTCAGATTCGGAAGAGACATGAAGATTCAAGAAGATGAAGGTTTTATTTTCAGGTAAAATTGTAATGTAAAAAATACTAGTAGCTGTATATGCTTTAGCTTTAGTTTAAGACAGCATTGTGTTACAATAGTCAAAGATGATCATATGTTGATTGATTGCTTAGTAATAATGCGTAGGGATTTGGGCTGCCTATAAAGATCGAATTTAGAATATCTTCTGTTTTTTCTTTCGAAAAAGAATATCTTCTTTTTTTTCTTTAAATAATTATTACTGGACAGATTAATGTTAAAAAAAATATACTTGAGAATTTCCAAATGTATCAAAAACAAATTGATTTTTTGCAAGCGGCGAGAAGGACTAAACGACTATATAATTTTGAGATATATTAGCGTAAGTATTATGGGGCCAGCTAGCCCTCAGCCGACTATGAAATGGTCCATTCCATCTTGTCTGGCTCTCGCCATGTATTAAGCAAATTTAGCATGCAACAATTTTTTTTTATCAATTCAAATGGTTTGACATGTAGGTATTCGTGGCCAAAATAGGAAAAAGACATGTAGTTAATTAACTGTTTTGACATGTAGGTAGGCTTTGAACTTACTTTTTTTTTTTTTATCATTATTAAGGTCCTTTAACAAAGAGTTCTTGTTTTTTTTTTTTTCTTTTTTTCTCTCCCAAACTTTTTGATCCCCAAAGAGCAAAAGTAATTTCTTAAATAGTATTTAATTCCCAAATACAAAACATAATAAGAATAACCATTACAATCAGGCTTTCTCGTGATTCAACTAGCCAGGCCCAAGAGGTTTATGTCATAGTGATCACCATAACACATTCGCGTGATTCTTACGCGTTTCTCTCTAACCTTAGAGATCCCAATTCGAGCTTTCCATCGGAACCCTACCGGAACCCTAACGAGTTCTCCTTTTCCTTTCTCCTATCATTGTCGTCTTCTTCCTATAGTATCTTCTTCTATCGTTCCCTGTTCTAGTTGCAATCATTTCAAACCTATATCGTAGCTTCCTCATCCTCACCTGGCTTGCCTATCGTGGTCGGAATGCTTCCCCTTCCACTGAGCCAGCCAATTATTTGCATTTACTTCCTTCATTTATTGCAAACAAAGATCTTCCAAATCTCTGTTCCCCACCATCCTTATCCATTTAATCCACTGCTTTTGCTTAACCCTATTAGCCTTCATTAATATCCTATGTTCTTTCCTTTTTTCCTTTAATTACCTATAGTTTAGCCTCTACGAACGTTTGGTTTCCCCAGTAGCGTGTTTGGTTCAAACCAATTGGCGAGAAGACTCTTCGATTCTCAAGAACCTAGCATTATCGGTTAGTTGATCGAGAAATCCTTAAGTGCAAGATGAAAATCGAAGAGACGCTGAAGGAGAAGAGGCGGATGCTTCGTTTTCTTCTCTATTATAAGGGACTGAAACCCACTACACCAAACAAGCAATCACTAGCCAAAACACAGTTTTTCTATCAAAGGCTCTTCGATAAACCAAAGCCAGCTGAAATGAACCCAAACAGGAATCCCCAAAATCCAACCAGAATTCGCCTGATAAGGGAATGTAGCTGGATGTACAGCGATTCCTCTTCAGAAGAAAGCGGAGATAGTGCTCAGAATGAGTACATCCATAACCCAACCCCTGCTCCAGAGCTTAGAGTGAGAAGAAGCTACTCTTTCAGTTTTTCTTCTGAAGAACTGGAAGGGAGAAGGGATGAAGGACGCCAATGCCTGGTGGGCTTCCTCCTAAATATTAGACGATTCTCTTCAGAGTTCATCCAAATTTACATCAACAGAGAGTGGGAACTGAGAGGTAATGCCACGGTGCTGGGAAGAGATGATAGCAAATTTCTCATCCACTTTGATCGAGACATTGATAGAAGAGTGGGGGTGAGAGCAAACCCGTGGGCGATTGATGGGGCAATCTTTGTGATGCAGCCTTGGAATCCAAATATTCCATTATCCCAAGCAAGACTGCCCAGAATCGCTCTATGGATGCAGATATCGGACCTGCCATTCGAATATCAGCAACCCGGAGTTGCGAGGAGGATGGCCTTGTCAGTAGGTGATGTCATACAGATTGACTAGGAAAATAGAAGACCCCGCAACATCAGATTTGTACGTGTCAGAATCATGGCGGACCTCACTGTACCATTAGTTCCAGGATGCACACTGGAGAGGGATGATGGTACATCCCAGTGGGTGCGCTTCCGCTATGAAAGAGTCAAGAAGTTTTGTTTAAACTGTGGAGAGATCGGCCACACTCATAGAAATTGCTCCAGAACTTTTGAAGAGGTGGAAAGAAGAATAAATCTGGGATTGAATAGAACAAGCAGAAGGCATGGCCTCCTAATCGTTGTGGAGAGGGACACAACTCACTTCTCTAACCAGATGAGGGCCTATCTCACTCGAGCCAGAAGACGAAATACAAGGATTGGGTATAGGCAAATGAATAGAAGTCAGATTACTGATGATGAACTCAGAAGAACAGAGCAAAACTTCTAAGAGGCAAGAGAGAATGAAAGAAACCAGATGATAACTCAGGAGAGTCAGGAAATGGCCACTGATCCACCACAACAAATAGCTATGGAAGCCAGCATCAGAAACCAAGAGGAAGGAAGCGAGCAAAGACAACAATCACAAAGCACACTAAACATGGCAATGCAAGCTCTGGAAATGCCATCATCAACAACAAGCCAACAGGTAACTAGTCCTAGGAGGAACACTGAGGCCCAACGGGTGGATCATAGTCATATCCCAATGGTGCCTTTAACTCAAACCCAAAGCAACTAGACAGAAGAGAACCAGGGGAGCCCATAGGAACTACCTTATGAAAACCCTGAGATAGAACATCACTCCCCGCCTCTCCAACTCCAAGGGGAGGAAAACCAGGTGGAAGCCATCAAGGAGTTCACTGAAGAACTACCTAATATTGAGGAAAATAGTGTGGAAGCTTTCAATAATAGATTGGATGATCGTATTGCTAGGCTCCAAGTGGAACTAAGCCAGCTTACAAGAAGACACCCAAACCAACCAAATCCACTTATTGAAGGGGCTCATGAGGAGGGACTGGTATCTACAGAACCTATGGAGGATCCAGTAAGAGAGTTTGACAACTCTATCAAGAGAATACAGAGGATCTATGCTAGACATGAAGGTGAATTCCAAAACCAAGTTGACTATGATGATATGATGTTCGCCCTTGCCAGGGAGCAGTCCAGATTTGAGCATATTTGTCAGGAAATCATTAAGCAAAGTGAATTTATGCTTACTGGACTTCAAATGAGGAATCACAATGACCCACATGTTTAGAGCTGCCAACCAAGATGGATCAATCTCCCGGAAGGAGGAACCATCTTTACAAATGCTATGCTGATACCACAAGATTCAAACCAAGCTGAAAGTAGTGCAATGGCAGAGAGAAGAGCTCGTGAAGAAGAACTGAGAAATAGAAATGTGGAGTTCCAGCTCAACATCTTGCTGGATGGGGAAAATGCAGAAAATCTTAGAGCCATTGGAAATAGTGTTCATAATTTCCAAATGCAGGACTACTCCCTAACCCTCCATACAATCACAGAAGATGGTAGCAGCCAACAACCAGTTGAAAGGAACATTAGGGAGTCCTCCCCTACACCAGGCTATAAATGCACAGTAAATGAAGAAGACATGGTCTCTGCTTTCCTAAAGGACTCACCTGCTAAAGATGAAGGAAACGACCAAGGTGATCAGAGGCAGGAAGAAGAGGACAAGAAAGGGAAAAGGGTAAGGGAGGTAGATGACAACAACGACACTGACTTTGAAGATGGCAGAAGGATTCGGCAGAGACTTCAAAACTTAACTGTGGAAGAACTTGAAGCCATTATGGAGACTAGACATGGACAAAGTGCTGTAGTGATCAGAAACATTGAAAATGAAGAGCTCGGGTTGAGGAAGGTTGTCCCACAACAACCTCCCAAGGAGCCATGAGTATCCTGAGCTGGAATGTTAGAGGCTTACATAAGCCTCTAACTATCCAGCATGGCAGGGATTTAATTAACAAATTCAATCCTTGCATGCTTTTTATCATGGAAACTAAAGCCCTTGTAGATAGAGTAAGAAAGCTCACTAGGAGCTGGGGTTTTGATAATTATGTAGGAACTTTTGCAGTAGGTAGTAGTGGTGGAACCTGTTTATTGTGGAAGGATTTTGTAAAGGTGTCCACCTACTTTAATAATAAACATTTTATTTTGCTGTATTGGGAAGTGAATGAGATTAGAAGCTGGGTGACTTGTGTGTATGGGAACCCAGACATAAAACATAGAAAGGCAGTTTGGGACCAACTTCTGGAGATTAGTAAAAACATCCCAGAAGATGAGGAATGGGTAATATTGGGGGATTTTAATCAAGTTCTAAACAGTAGGGATAAGCTTTCAGGGAAGTCAACACAATTGAGAGGAGCTCCTGACCTCCAATGCTGCCTGGATAGATGCAACATGGCAGAAATACCAAACAAGGGGTTGCATTTTACTTGGTCTAATAGAAGGGGGGAAGAAGACTGCACTTGGGAGAGACTTGATAGGGCATTTGCAAATGTTGCATGGTTCCAAAGATCTGACAATGCAATTTTGACAAACCTTCCAATAACGACATCAGATCACAGACCTCTTCTTTTACAATTCAATATAAAGGATACTTTCAGGAAAAGACCTTACAGATTTGAAATGATGTGGTCCTATGATGCAAGATGTGAGGAGGTAATCAAAGCAAGCTAGAATCAAGAGGTTGTAGGCTCTGTAGCTTACCAACTTGAACAGAAACTCAAAATAACAAGGAATGAACTGAAGCACTGGAATAAGACAGTGTTTGGAAACATTCACCAAAAAAAGAGGAAGCTGGAAGAGGAACTAGAGGAAATCCAAATCAATATTGACCAGCAAGGAAATATTGAGAAGGAGCGTAAAAAAAGGAAGGATTGGGAAGAAATTCTGGATCAAGAGCAAGCAATGTGGATGCAGAAGTCTCGAGCTAACTGGATTGTACAAGGAGACTGAAATACAAAATTTTACAACACTATGACAAAAAGAAGAAGAACAAGAAACAAAATAGTGACATTCAGGAGTAGAGCTGGCAGGGAGCTGGAAGACCCAAAAGAGATAGAAGAGGAATTTCTCGACCATTTCAAGGAAGTGTTCTCACATGAAGGAGATGCGAATGAGCAACAAATTAGACAAGAACTCACTGACCTTCAAATCCCAGAATTAACAGATGAACACCACACGTTATTGAATCAACCCTGGAGTCTGGAAGAAGTAAAGAAAGCAGTTTTTCAGATGGGACCTTTCAAGGCTCCAGGGATTGATGGAAAACCAGCACTTTTCTTCCAAAAATACTGGCACATTGTAGGGGAAGCAACAACCAAGGCAGTGCATTCCTTTCTTAATTCAGGGTTTATTCTCAAAGAGCTGAACAAGACATTTATTGCGCTCATTCCTAAAATAAAGGATCCAGAAAAGGTAAGTGATTTTAGACAAATAAGCCTTTGCACAGTTGTCTACAAAATTGCCTTAAGAGTACTTGTCAACAGACTTAAACTTTGACTGCGTAATATCATTACTCCCTATCAAGCTGCTTTCATTCATGGTAGATCTATTCATGATAATGTCACAATTGGAGCAGAAATTTTAGATACAATCATGAGAAGGAAAAAAGGGAAGGGTGTTATTGGAGCTTTAAAATTGGATATGAATAAGGCCTATGACAGAATCAGCTGGACTTTCCTAAAAGTGGTGCTGGAGAAGATGGGATTTAACCCACACTGGATCCAAGTTTTGCTTCAATGTGTCAGCACAGTGTCTTATCAAATTTTGATCAATGGGGGACTAACTAGAAGTTTTGAACCCCAAAAAGGCTTGAGACAAGGCGATCCCTTATCCCCCTACATTTTTATCCTCTGTCAAAACATTTTCTCACTGATGATGGTTAAAGCTCAATAGAGGGAGGAAGTTCAAGGCATAAAAATCGCAAGGAGAGCTGGACCCATAAATCACTTAATGTTTGCTGATGATACATACTTGTTCTTCAGGGCGAATGTTCATTCTTGCAGGAAAATTAAACAAATCATCAATCACTACTGTTTCATCTCAGGACAGAAGGTAAATGAACAAAAATCTGAGCTGCTGCTTAGCCAAAACTGCAAAAGAAAGTAGAGTCGTTGGTTCAAAGGAATTCTAAGAATGAGCCTGGTTCAAAAGCCTGGAAAATGCTTAGGCATGGATATGGGAGCACTAAGAATAAGGAAGGTGTTTTTCCAACCAATGTTGGATAAGTTACAAAGCAGATTGGAAAGCTGGAAGGCACAACTTCTTTCACAGGCGGGAAGGCAAACCCTAATCCAATCAACCTTGGCTAGCATACCAAATTACCAGCTATCGGTGTTCAAAGCACTAAAGAATGTTTGTCTAAAACTGGACAGAATAGTCAGAAACTTCTGGTGGGGGCACAGTGAACCTGAAAGGAAGATGCATATGAAGAAATGAGAGGACCTATGCAAGCCAAAAGGAGCAGGAGGGCTAGGCTTCAGGAAAATGGAATATATGAACAAACCACTTCTTGCAAAACAAGCATGGAAAATCATTGAAAAACCACAAGAGCTCATGCCAAAACAGCTGTTAGCAAAATATTGCCACAGAAGGAGGTTTGAAGAGGTAAAGAAAAAACAAGGGGATTCTTGGGCATGGCAAAGCATACTGATTGGAAGAGTTATATGTGTGAAAGGAATGGATGTCCAAAGCAATAAAGGGGATAGTCTCTTTATACAGGATGACCAACTTAGACAAGCCTTCCAATACACTACAACAAACCAGCAGGCCATTCCGGTGCAGAGAGTGAGATGCTTGAGAAACCACCAGTGGACAAGATGGTTAATAGAAGGGCTGCTGGATCAAAACCACAAAGAAGAACTTCTCTCAAGAGAAATCTCAATCATGGAAAAAGAAGATAAAGTTGTATGGAGCCAAGATTTTAATGGAAAATTCTCAGTTAAGGCAACATATAAACTTATTCTCAAGGAAAGACAGAGGGGAAGATCTTGATTTTAGTAAGCAAAAACAATGGCATAACTTGTGGAAACTAAAACTCCCTAGAAAAATCATCATCATCCTATGGAAACTCTGCTCCGGCTACCTCCCAACCATTGATGAATTACAGAGAAGGGGTTTGAACATTGTCAATCTTTGTGTGTTATGCAAAAAACAGGAAGAAAACCTCAATCATCTGTTCTGGGAATGTGATCTAGCTCGAGCTCTATGGTTTGGCTCAGATCTTGGCTTGAGAACACACTTGTTTGAGGAAACAAACATCAAGGAGTGGATCATGCAGTGGTTGGAGAAAAATTCCTCAAATGGGGAGGAGGAAGAGTTTTTTGCAGTTACCTTTGCAACATGTCTGTGGTCCATTTGGACTCACAGAAATGAAGTACGATTTGGGAAGGAGAAGCCATGTCCGATGACCACTTTGAAGCGAAACAGGAGTTACTCTGCAAAAATTCTTGAAGCTTTCAAGAAACAACAACAACATCAGAATCAAGCATCAACAAGGATTGAAATCGGAACCTCACCAATTATACAAAATTGGCCACACTTGCAGCAAGGTGATTAGATGATCTTTTCTCAGATGCAGAGATCCCCAATACCCAATTGTTATGGATGTGAACTTATTGCGAGAGATCATGTGGGCAACACAATTGTTATGGCACAAACTGTGGAGGCAAACATAAAAACAGGAGCACGAAACAGATTCATCAGACTTGCTTTACAAAGACTTAACCACAATGGTGTACAAGGAATATGGGTAGAAGCAAGGGACAGGAAATGGATGACAGCAATCAAAGGCCAAACAAGTGTACATTGGAAACTACAACCAGTCAAGGAAGATATACAAGAACTCTCAAAGTGCTTCAGATCTATTAATTTTTTCAGTGGAAACCACCCTTTAGCAGGAAAAGCAAGGAAATTAGCGATAGGAGCTACGAGAACGAGAACATCGCTGTCCTGGCTTTAGAGAATGCTGCTAACTTTGTTTTATTTTAATTAATTTGACTTATATATATACTAGTAAAGACACGTGCGTTGCACGTATGCTGGAATTAACTCAGTTCTCTCAACTGATGCCATGGGATTAGTTTGACCACGAGCCATATGATGTAATTTTGTTCTCTTCCTTCATATATATAAAACATAAAAATTAAAATAAAATAAATATAATAAATGACATATTTTTTATCGAAAATAAAGGGCATATTAATTTATAATATAATATGAAAAAATAATTTTTATAAATCATATATAATAAATATAATCAAATCTAAATGAATTATTAATATAATAAATAATATATGTTTAATAGTCTATGAAAACAAAGTTCTCATTGCTTATTTTTGTTGTTGATTTCCATGACAGTTGAAATGAACACAAAACATTGGAAGGAATTTGCAATTTTTATGATGGATTGAGGAATTGTTCTAAAGTGATATCTACTTCTTCCACTTGTTTTCTTATGATGAATTATTCATAATAAATAAATAAAAGTTACATAAAAACTTACCTAAATTAGTATATATGAGATTGTAATTATAGTTACACGTGTGTTAATAATTTGTGAATTATAAGAAATGAAATAACTAAATAAAAATAATAAATCGCATATTAATCTGTAATATATAACATAACAAATATATAATAATTTAATCTTTATAAATCATAAATATTAAATAATCCAAATGAAATAAGTATAAGTATATAATAAATATATAAATTAATGCTTAATAGTCTACGAAAATAAACTTATCATT